>SNVD02011290.1:0-53730 GCA_013180625.2 Boswellia sacra | reverse complement strand
TAGGATTTCGCCTTGAGTGACCATCAAACAAGTACTAGAATTCATTGAAATCTGAAGAAACATTTAAATTACATAAACTTTCTCTAAGTGAACAAATAACTCAGTGCTAATAGCTCAGTGCTCAATGTTGCGCAAGGAATCAAAAGCAAAGCGAAAACCAATAAACATTTCAAGCACACAGATCCATGCATCATTTATCATTTCCAAGAGTTATTCTTAATTCAATCATTATCTTATCATCGACCCACAAAATGCAAGAAAAGCGGTACGTGGCGTTGTTACACCTGAGTCAAGATTGTATATTTCAACAATCCTTAGGACCAGTAGCCCGCAGACTTAAGGTTTCCAGCCTATATACCTTTATTATGAAAGAACAAAACAAGAAACAAGCCACTTCAAACAACATGAAATAAACAAACTACAGATTTATTGAGAGAGAATGCGTTTCAAGAGTTAAGAAAACCCCATATTCTGCCATTCTCAGGTTTTTCCACAATGTTTTTTTTTTCGAATCGAAACTGATAAAGACAAAAACACACAACAACTCGAAATACATAAAACTAAACTTACTCAAAAAATAATAAAGTCCAACAAGCCAGCAAACAAAAACAAGTCAGTTAGAATGGGTCTAAAAAGTTTAGAAGTTAGCCTCCTTATTCAGCCATTATGGATTAAGAGATCCAGAATGCGTTTCAAGAGAACTTGAAACTTTTTAAGCCACCACTCTAAAAAGCCAAGATTAGAAAATATTACCTGGGGTGAAAGAAACAACCTGAAAAAAAAAACTCAACTCAAATAAACACAATAAAGAGAAAGCAAACGAAAAATGAAGCAAACCAGTAGATAGAGATTACAGATGGAGCGTTAAATCCAGTTTACGCCTCTTATTGCCTTCTCCAAACCAATCTATCCGAGATATTGTTGGATCAGGCGAATAGACGAATGCTTGTAATTTGTCAATTAACTCCCCTGCAGTTGAAGCTGTAACCATATTTGCCTCGCCGACTGTGAGATGAAGTTTTTTTCTACTGCTTGATCAAGAAAAGACAACAAACCATCAAAAAAATTATTGACATTTAACAAACTAATGGGTTTTTTATGGATGTTTAGCTGTGCCCAGGAGGTGATTTGAAATATCTCCTCTAATGTGCCATAACCACCGGGTAAAGCTATAAATGCATCGGATTTAATAACCATATGTGTAATACGCTCATGCATACTAGAAACCTATAACTCTTCCCCCATGGTGTTACATACGATATCTCGTACAGCTAATGGTTTAGGGATAATGCCGAGAACTTTGCTTCCTCCTAAGGATGCAGCTGTCGACACACACCCCATTAACCCAAGACTACCCCTCCATAAATCAAATTAATACCCCTCGCAGCTAATGTCCTACCAAGATCAAGAGCTGCTGTTGTAAACTCTCCATCTTAACCAAATAGCGATCCACAAAATACGCATATATTTTGGAATCGCCGAATTGGTGTTTTCTCCATTTCTACAAGTGCTCTAACTTTGTGTAAGACAATGATGCACGTTAGGTAATATGCTTTTCAAGTGTAAGACAGGTTATAATAATGACATTTGAAAATATGGAGAATGGATATATACACACTAAAACTCTCAACTTTGACACATGGGGACATAATTTCGGTGGGGGTTGCTCGATGCAGATTTATCGCCCCGAGATTTGAAAAAATGGATATGTTTTCGGTGGGGTTTGACAAAAACCTCCACACTTGTCGCCCACGTGTGCATGAAAAATGGAGATAAACTTTCGGTGGGGTTTGAAAAAAAACCGCCACACTTGTCTCCCACGTGAAGCATGAAAGTAAAGATATACTTTCGGCGGAGGTTGACAAAACCTCCACACTTGTCTTCCACGTGTGCTTATATCATGGGGTAGTCATCTGGTTGGTCAAAAAGAAAACTTGAAATTAAAACAAACAAAATCAACAAACAACAACAACACAAAAAAACAACATTGATAATCAGATCAAACGAAACAAGAAAGAAATAAAATTCGACAACAACAACACACATTCAAATATACAAGTAGTTGTGATTATGGCTCACATCTTCCTCTTGTTTTACGTCCAGTAACGGCTGAAACGCCTTCTATGAGTCGGGGATTTGCTTCCCATCCAGTTTTCTTATAAACTGGCAAACAGGGTGTTTTTAGTCAGATTCCCTAGACTATAACACTGCAATTCATCACGAAATTGTGTCCATAGATTAAGCAATTCACGCTGAAAAAGTCCACAAGAATGTGACTCGAGAGTTAACAAAACATTATCCAGCGACTCATTACTCAAACCATTCTTAATAAATGAAAGTTTATCTTCTCTATTCCTGGACGCAAAACCTAATGAACGACAAGTCTGGTTACAATTCCATCTAGCACATTTATAACATACTTGGAACCTTTTCGCTCTTCGCCTCTTGGCGTAGTAGCTCTTTCCTAGACCAGCATGTATTTTGCGAGATTAATGTCCGGCTCACCGGACAATCTCACCTTGGCTTCGATAAGCCATCGGATATCAGCAGGCACATTTAGGAGCATCAATGCCCAAAGTCTAGTCATCCGTACTTTATAAATTTTAAACACAGCATTTTGAGGAAGTGAAGGAAAATATTTACGAAGGTTCGACAAAAAGATATCAGCATCCATTGAAGAGGAGAAAAGAAGTGATATTACCGATAATACGATTGAGCCTGTTTTTCCTCAAGATATGCACGTTTCAAACCTTCGAGCAATGGCTTCAGCTCTCGTTTGGATGTTTCCTCAAGCTGTTGCACATATGAGTTCGAAGTACGGAATAATCAAATTAAACAAAACAAAGGAAAAGAAAAGAGCAGAAATGAAACTAAAGACACATAAACGAGATAACAACACGATATCAAACAAAAGTAAAAAAAAGTAAAAAAATATAAAAACAAATAAGACAGATGGCAAAGAGAGATAAAACCTGGTCAATTTGATGGTCTACGAAAGGAATCTCCTCGAGACACAAAAATTGATCATTATTACCATATTTTATTTTTCTTTTCTTTTCTTTTATTTATTTTTTCAAAAACATTGGGTTGCCTCCCAATAAGCGCTTGGTTTAACGTCCTCAGCCCGACGTTGGTTCCATCATGGGAGGATCCAATCTCCGCTGTGCTTCTGTAGTGGGCTTGGATCCTTTTTCCAACAAGAATTGGTGCATGCATATGGTTGGGCCTTGGATGTTAACAATCATCCACCCAATAGCTGTTTTGTGGTTTGTAAGTATTCGGACGAGTTTCTCTTCTTGTATTCGTGCAAGTCCCATTTCTATTATAATTGGCAAAGGATCATTCTCACTCAAGAATCCATGCCTCAAATGATCTGGAAGAAGCTTCAGCTCCAAGGCAGGGGCTGTCATCACAGAAGGAAGAATTTTCTCATTAGATAAAGGAAATTGAATGTACGAAACATCATACCTATTTGTGGTTATTGCAATGGTCTCATCTAAGCTTGCCACAACTTCCTCCATCTCTTTGGACACTTGTATCAAAATTTCTGACTCCTTAGAATTTTCTGTCCCTATGTGCTCATTAATAGCTATATCCAATCCATTCTTGCGAGTTAACTCAAAACATTGTTGTGGCAGAGAATCAGTAATGTCAACTACAAAAACAGAATATAAGTCACTAGGGTACCTCAATGGCTCAAAAATATTGAAACAGATCACCTTGCCATCAAACGCTATAGTGAGAGTGCCATCATAAACATCAATCTTGGTTCTAGCAGTTTTCGAGAATGGTCTCCCTATAAGAATCGGTGTTGGATTAGGAGGTGTCTCATCCTCTATTTCAAGAACATAAAAGTCTACTGGAAAAAGCAATTGATTCACCTGCACAAGCACATCTTCCACAACTCTTTTGGTATATGCATTAAAACGATCAGCAATTTGAATGGTAATACCAATTTCTGCAAAAGGTCCAAGATTTAAAGAAGCATAAATAGAATATGGCATGATGTTAAGAGATGCTTCTAAATCTAACATAACTCTTTCAAACTTGGTTTTACCAATGGTGCATGGCATGGTGAACGTACCTGGATCTTTGCACTTTGGAGGAATGTTCCTTTGCAATACAGCTGAAACATCTTCCCCCACACTTACTTTCTCATTTCTTTTTAACTTTCTTTTGCTGGTGCATAACTCCTTGAGACATTTTGTATAATGAGGTACTTGCTCAATAGCATCCAGAAGTGGTATATATACCTCGATTTTGTGAGAAGTTTCCAGGATTTCTTGTTCTTGTTCCTCCTTCGATTTTGTAAATCTACTAGGAAAAAGTGGAGGAGAAACATATGAAGGAATGGGAGTTATAGGATTTATCTGAGAAGTCAGTGTTTTGTTCATGGTGGAAGTGGTGTCATCTCCTTCATCAGTTTGTGATTTCTTTGGTAGGACATCTAATTGCTCTTCATTTTGCAAAGTTATCGCACCAGAATTCTCTCTTGGATTGATCACCGTTTGACAAGATAATTCTTCTAAGCCTTGGCCCTCGAATTTGCTCATGCTAGTGGCCAATTGTCCCATTTGATTTGCCAGGTTTTGGATACTTGCCCCAGTTTCATGCTGGAATTGCATTGTGTTAGTGGCAAGTGCATTAACAATATCTTGGAGTGACATACCTGAGTTTTCTGAAGCTGGTTGTGGTACTGGTTGTGGCATTGGTGATAGTTGCATTTGAAATGGGTGCTACACTCTAAGTTGATTAAAACCTTGTGGCCGATTTGGTATGGCATTTGGGGCGCTTGGTTGATGATTCCAGTAACTGAAATTAGGGTGATCTTCCCATCCAGCATTACAAGTGTTAGAGAAGGGATCATACCATTGCCTTGTTTGTCCTGGAAATCCATCCATGGTATTGGCTTGTTCCATATCTCCTTGCAAAGTTGAATACATGTCGATTGGATGCTTCATGGTAGAATATACCTCACATGCATAAGATTTCTGCATATGTCCTACATCCATGTTTTCCACAAGAGAAGTTAACTCAGAAAGTTGTTGTTCAATGTTCGAAGTGCTTACCTCATTTACTCTCCATGGTACTTGTGGCTCAAATCCGCTACTGAATTGATAGAAGTTTACTGCCATGTTGTCTTAACACAAACAATCAGAAAAGAAAAACAAAGAAAATATGAATCAACAATGAAAACAAAATAACAAATCGATTAGAAAATCAATCCCCGGCAACGGCGCCAAAAACTTGATGCGTTCGAAACTAGCAAAGTATACTAGTCGCACAAGTAATAAAGTGATAAGTAAGATATCGTTCCCACGAGGATTGATTCTAATTGAATTTGTTATTTACAGCAACAATAAACTAAACAGGGGGGATTTTTGTTGAATGCTTTACTAAATGAAATAAGAATGCAAGTAAAGAATAACAAAACAGAAAGTAAATTTGAATAAAAGATCAATGAGGGAAATCTGGTTAAGGGATCCTCTCTACCACAAGATATGGATTTGCGAATTAATCGTAGAATTGTCATCCAATTACAGCATTGAAGTTATCAACCGTAGATAATAACAAGCTCTATTACCCCAATCTTTCCCTACTTTGTTGTTAAATAAAACAAGCTCTTTATTTAATCTCTATCCATTAAACAACCTAGAACAAGCTTTCTAAATTTAATTCAATGGATGCATTACGATAAGAAAGACAGGTTGATCTAAGCAATAAACACACAAGCTCGGATTATTTAACTTAGGTTGTATTCTCCAATTGCAACCTCTGATCACAATTTTGCTACTAATGATTAGAAATTCAAGACAATTAAGGATCAAGATTTCTAGTCTAGCAATAAATCACAACCAGATTATATTCAGTTGGCCACTCAAATACAATCAGCAAGCAATCATAAGCATTAAATATGGGAGAATACAAGCAACTTCAAATAGAGAATTGGATAACAATTCCTTACACAATCAACTTACAAAAACCATATCAGGGGCTTTGAAATCACCCTCAACCCATTCAGATTCAGGTACACATGTTTAAGAACGTGGTAAATACAATACAACATGGAGACATTCCAGAAAATGAAAGGGACTGGAAAAAATTAGCAAATTTGATGTAATTCTCTTTGGATTGTAGTTCTTCCTCTTTCCAAGCTTCCTTTCTCCTTCAAGAACTCCAGGAGATGAAAGAATTCCAGAGCAGCAGCCTCTACCACGTTCTCCCCTCTTCCAGTTATGAAAATAAAACCCTAAAATGTGTTTAAATACTCTGCTACAGTAACATGCTACAGTGTCCCGTATTAGACATGCTACAGTGATGTGTGGAATTACATTTCTACACTTCTCACACTGTTTTGATTACAACTTTTGGTACACTGAATGGATTCATAACCCGTAAATTTCTCCAAAAAGTAGACTTCGAGAGCTTTTCAACGGTATATGATATGTCATCGGGTTCATTGTATATCAATACAATTAAATCCGAGAAGATGGTGACTAGCAGAGGTGAAAATGAAGGGTTTTACTCCATTTTTGTGCAAGTTGCTCCAAAACTCCTACAAACATCAAAGCCACACAAAAACATAAAAATACCAAGGAATATAGCAAAGAAACATGGACGAATTGATATGAAAATGATATATAAATAGACACTTATCAATTAGGATAAAATTCCCCCTTAAAGATTGATAATTTCAAATTACCCCATTTCAAATTTTTCCGTTAACTTAAACGGTGCAAGGATATGTTGCCCCCAAATCATTTTAAATAATATAAATTAAATAATAAAAAATAATTAAATCTTATTAAATTTTCAAATTCCTAGTATAAATTTGAAAAAATAAATTAATTTCTTCCCCTCTTCACTCCACACCTCAACCCCAAACCAAAACATGGGAGAAGAAGAGATCGAAAAACCCCAATAGAAAAAACTCTTATTTTCCTTCAAACTAGAAGGAACCAAACCACACTTCTCGAGAAACAAACATAGTCAATCATAGATCACTAGTTCCTCACTTCCAAAATGAGAAAAAAAGAGATCAAAAAGCTTCGGGGAGTAGTTCATGACTGTGTGAGTAAGCATTTGTACTTGTGGGCCATCTTCTTTGCCGACAAAGGTGTCGTTTGTTTTCCATCACTAAAGTCTGAAACCATTTAGACTTAAGTGATAAACATTACTTTTTTTTGTTTGTTTTAAATGCTAATCACTTTTTTTCAGATGCAAATGTCTGAATCAAAAAGTGAAAAAACATCACTTAAAACATCTGAATTTGCAAGTTATTACAGACTAGCAAAAATACCCTTTTCTAACTATTTATCTTCTAGAACCTTAAACCTAACTTCCACGTGGCCCACGCCCTTTTTGTTCTGAAGTGACTCCCTATAAAGCCTTTCTTTTCTATATCTGTGTAGGGGTTGGTGTATATTATAGACTATTTAACAATAATTTGTAAATGAATCTAACGGTGGGTGCTTGTTTGGCCAAGTTTGACTAGGTTCACTTTTTAAATAAAGTTCTAAAACTTTTGGCCTATCTATTGTTTATATTGTTTTCTTTTTCTTTTTATTAATATATTTTAGTTAAAATAACTAATTTAAAGAAAAAAGAATAAATTTAAATAAAATAGATCTAAATAGAAATTAAAAATAAATTTAACAATTTTAAAAGAATATAATTAATAAATATTAAATATATAATTATTAAATTTTTATTTTAGTTTTATTAAATACTTAATTTTGAAAAGATTGTAACAAATATAATATTAACTATTTAAATGAAAAGAACTTTTATTTAATTTTAGTTAATTTATTTTTTAAAAATTGTAAGAAATAAAATATTAATTATTTAAATGAAAAAGATTTTTGATTTAATTTTATTAACTATTTAATTTTTAAATAATTGTATAAATATAAATATAAATATTTTATATTTTAACAAGGGTAAAAAAGTCACATTAAAGGTAAAATATTCTCTTACCACTTTTTATAAGTAGTATCTAAAAAAATAAACAAACATGCTATTAAGTGATGTAAATTAAGTTCTAAAAAATGTTTAGATCTAAAAAGTGTTAAGTGATTGAAACAAACACCTCCTAAACCCACACCCCTCTTCTCCTTCCTCTTCAAACACATCATCAACTTCTTCCTCTTTTATCACTTAGCCCATCAAATCTCCAAAGAGTTTTGGCAACCACCACATAAAACCCCTCACCATCTGTGCATTTATCGACACTACCCACTGAAATGGACTCATTGGCTACCGGTTACCAGATCCCAACCATCGCTAATTGACATTCATCACCGAAAACTAGAAAACTATCCCAAAACCAATTTTCCTTCGCGGTCGAGGAATCGACATCACTCCATTGGCCTTCCTTTATCATCTTTATGATTTTATTACATTCTAATTTTTTGTATTTTTTTAGTTGGGGTTGTATGTTGTGATAAGTGTCTATTTATATATCATTTTCATATCAATTCATCCATGTTTCTTTGCTATATTCCTTGGTATTTTTATGTTTTTGTGTGGTTTTGATATTTGTAGGAGTTTTGGAGCAACTTGCACAAAAATGGAGCAAAACCCTTCATTTTCACCTATGCTAGTCAACCATCTTCTCGGATTTAATTGTATTGATATACAATGAACCCGATGACATATTATATACCGTTGGAAAGCTTTCGAAGTCTATTTTCTGGAGAAATTTACGGTTTATAAATCCATTCAGTGTACCAAAAGTTATAATCAAAACAGTGTGAGAAGTATAGAAATGTAATTCTACAAATCACTGTAGCATGTATAATACGGGACACTGTAGCAGGTTACTGTAGCAGAGTATTTAAACACATTTTAGGGTTTTATTTTATAACTTGAAGAGGGGAGAACGTGTGGGAGGCTGCAGCTCTGGAATTCTTTCATCTCCTGGAGTTCTTGAAGGAGAAAGGAAGCTTGGAAAGAGGAAGAACTACAATCCAAAGAGAATTACATCAAATTTGCTAAGTTTTTTCTCTTCCCTTTCATTTTCTGGAATGTCTCCATGTTGTATTGTATTTACCACGTTCTTAAACATGTGTAACTGAATCTGGATTGGTTGAGGGTGATTTCAAAGCCCCTGATATGGTTTTTGTAAGTTGATTGTGCAAGAAGTTGTTATCCAATTCTCTAATTGAAGTTGCTTGTATTTTCCCATATCTAATGCTTATGATTGCTTGCTGATTGTATTTGGAATGGCCAACTGAATATAATCTGGTTGTTGTCTACTGCTAGAGTAGAAATCTTGATCCGTAATTGTCTTGAATTTCTAATCCTTAGTAGCAAAATTGTGATCAGAGATTGCAATTGGAGAATACAACCTAAGTTAAATAATCCGAGCTTGTGTATTTATTGCTTAGATAAACCTATCTTTCTTATCGTAATGCATCCATTGAATTAAATTTAGAGAGCTTGTTCTAGGTTGTTTAATGGATAGAGATTAAATAAAGAGCCTGTTTTATTTAACAACAAAGTAAGAAAGATTGGGATAACAGAGCTTGTTGTTATCTACGGTTGATAATTTCAATGGTGTAATTGGATGACAAATCTGTGATTAATTCGCAAATCCATATCTTGTGGTAGAGAATAATCCCTTAACCAGATTTCTTTCATTGTGTAATTCTCAATTGATTTAACTTTGCATTGTATTATTCTTTATTTGCATTCTTATTTCATTTAGTTAATCATTCAACAAAACCTCCTCTTTTTAGTTTATTGTTACTGGAAAATAACAAATTCAATTAGAATCAATCCTCGTGGAAACGATATCTACTTATCACTTTATTACTTGTGTGACTAGTATACTTGTTAGTTTCGAACGCATCATGTTGCTGGGATTTGGTTGCTGGAATTGTTGCTGGGGATGGTTGCTAGGTTTGATTTGTTTTTTCTGGAGGTGTTTTCGGTTTTTGATTTGTGATTTTGTTTCATTCTAATTTTTTTATTGGAGTTGTATGCTGTAATGGTGGTTGCTACTGTGATTTTTTTGGTGGGATGGTTAGAGTAACAAATGGTGATGGTTGCTGGATATGCTAAGGAAACGATGCTGATGATGATGCTGAAGAAATGATGAAGATGATGCTTTTTTTTTATAAATATATAATTATTATGTTTAAAAATTATTTTAAATAAATTTTCTCTTATTGTGAGGGTATTAAAGTCATGTCATAAGTTAAATCTTTATCTCTCCTGTTCAAACGTTTAAGTGAACGAAAATATTCGAAACCTAGGGGTAATTATGATTACCAATCTATCATAGGGAATTCATTAAGCTTAATCTCAGGAGGTAAATTGAGATATTTCTTTTAATTTACTCAACTCTTTATTAGGGATGGTAAAAAAATCTATGGGTATAGGGACCCGTGGGAATCCAAACAGTTAGAGAAAATGATTGAGGGTTATGATATGGGAATGGAATAAATATATAGTACGTGTTTTTAAATGGGGTAGGGATAGAGATTATATGCCCCGATTCGCCCCACCCCACATACTCATTAAAATTAAAAATAATTGTATTATTAAATATTGCTAATGCGAAAAATTGAGAAAGATATTATATAAGTTGTCTCATGTACTTTATTAAGCATTTTGGTAGTACATATTATTATTATGTTTTAGATTGTCGATTATCATTTGAAACTTATTGAAATTACGATATTCTATATTTTGGATTGTTAATTATCATTTGAAACTTGTTGAAATTATGTTGTTCTATATTTCAAATTGTTGATTATCATTGAACCTTGCTGAAATTATATTATTTTTAAATGATACACTTTAAATATTATGATATGGTTTTTGTTGGAGATAAAAGGTTTAAAACAAATATTTACACCATGAGTTACAATATTTATTTTGAGATTAATTTCATACGTTACAAGTATAATAAAAACATGAACGTTACGACACTTATTATTCGTAACGTTCATGCTTTTATTAAGAACATTATGGCTTAGGAGTTACAAGAAATTTAATTTGTAACTGACTTGGCTAATAGACTACTATATAAAAGAGTCTCAAAGATTCTAACATTAACATGATTCTTTGAGTATTTGATGATTTTGAGCAACCACGACACATGAAGACAGGTTACTTTCTTCCGGTGATCGTGCTCATCGTGAAGATAGGTTGTGAGCACTGGGTTGTATCTTGGAGCCCTTGAGTACCGATATGACCTGCACGAGGGAATGACTCTTTGGCTTTAGGACAATGCCTTCGACATGCCTCCCAAATGCTCAGGCCACTTATTTCTTACTCTATCTTTTTTTTTTCTATTTATTTAATATATTAATCTAATTCATATTTTATTATTTCTTTAATATCTTGTTGTTTATTTATATTATTTAAATTTATTATAAATATTCCCAACATTCTAAAGCCAAAGAATGTCTTATATATTTTATTGTTTACCTTAATTTATCGTTGGGTGGTATATAACGTGAATAGTTTGTAAAATATATTGACGGCTTATGTTGTTTTGTTTATCCAATGATATTTTTAAGTAGATAAGTTATTTTTAGAGGTCTATAAGATTTGGTTATGATGATATATTTTGATTGATTCCACTACTTGTATGATTTAACTATGATATGATTAGTGGATTGATATTTATTTCTTTATATTGTGAATATATATTTGTGTGAATTTTTGGGTGATCTAAAGTATAACATTGATTAAGTCATTGTCCTTGCATGAGTTACAAATGTTTGAATGTATAAACAATAGAAATGTAAGCTTGCATAAGTTGTGAAAGTGTGTTGCCAATTGTCTATTTGTTTTTTCATGTCACATTAAAATATGCATATTGCCATTATGCTTTGACATGTAGATTTCAACTTGGCTATCTTTGTGTGTGTCGCTTTCAAATTGTGTTGACAATAAAAATGTTTATTCAGAGTTCTTGGTTCAACTTAATATCGAGATTGGATATCTTTATCAACCTCAAGACAATATGGAGGAAATAGATATATATTTTT
This sequence comes from Boswellia sacra, assembly GCA_013180625.2. NCBI lineage: Eukaryota > Viridiplantae > Streptophyta > Magnoliopsida > Sapindales > Burseraceae > Boswellia > Boswellia sacra. The sequence continues at coordinate 41,725 of SNVD02011290.1, read as the reverse complement.
TATTTGAGGTAATACCAAATTATTTATGATAGCATGACTATTTATTTACAATAAAAAAATATTTTTGTGATATATTAAATCTTTGTTTATTTGTCGTTATACATATGTTGTGGTGTTAGATTATTAGTGCATGATGCTTTGAGTTACAAAGAATATAGATGAGTTAAATGTAGTGGTTTTATAATCAAAACCTTTTATGAGTTTTTATTATAGTTTAATAAATATTTCAGTTATAAAAATCCTTATTACTGATATTTATTGCATATTATTATTGATTAAGAATTCAATTTATGAGTTGCATGCATAGAATTTTTATTACATAATAAAGCATGTGTTTTTCATATATTTAATTAGAAACTCATACGTATGATGGTGTGCTATTAAGTCATAGTTTCTTGTGGCTATCATGCATATTAGATGATGACATCTAAATAAATGATTACTAGGTAGATTATTATGATAATTTATGTGATTGTATTAAATGAAATATTAGTATAAATGCTAATGATTATTATTAAATACATATATGAGTTATATATATTATATTTACGGTTTTAGCAATAAATATCTTGTTAATGTGAGGATTGGAAAAATATTTTTAATGTGGGGATTTCTAGTTTTTGAGCACTTTCATGTTTTGGTTCTTAATTTTGTACAATTAAGATGACAATGATTTGAGTGTAGTTATTATTTTGATGAGTTTTAAAATTTAACAAATTAGTGCAATAATATTTTATGGAGTTATTGCTACTGTATTTAAAATGTTACTTAATGTGGGGGTTTTCTTTATTTGATGGTTGTTAATGTTTTTATGATATTTTGAGGGAAAAAAATGATATCATAAGTAATTAAATGATTATTAATTTTGTGTATGAGTTTAAAAAATATTATTGTTTATGAGGTGATTAAGTGCTCATTTAATTTTCTTTATAGTCTCTTTGATATTCTTATGCTCTCTAATATTCTTTTTGTAAAATATTATTTAAAAGAGCTAGTGGAAGCTTTCATCAAAATAATGGGAACAAGTTCTCAGAGATAAATTCAATGAGATTTTACAATTATAAAGATTTTTAGCATGCTAATTAATTAATTATTTATTTAAATTGTCGAGGGGGATGTGCTTAAGCCCAAAAGGGAGTCACCTAGGGAAGTAACCCAACCTCTGTGATTGGAGATCCCATGAAGGAGGTTCAATCGGTAGGAACAATCCGTACTGCGTGACTTGTTAAGCACAATTATAAATAAATATCTTAGAGGAGATATGATCATGCTCATCCCTATGGCAAAGTGCTTGTTATATGTGATGTTAGGAAGGATATTTATCTTGAATGAGTCCAAAGGCTAGATGCTCTTACGAGGTATAGGTCACATATACCTTTTGAGGACTCACCTAAGTGAGAGCGTCGTGAGGGCCGCGACTGTGAGAATTGGGCTGTTCTCTAAAGCTCTCATGAGAATCAAGATTGAGCGCATGGCCATTAATAGCGCTAACCCGCCAAAACCATATCTTCATCGATATTATGTGTGTGATAGTTTGAAGTTTGGTCAAGAAATCGAGTTCAAGACTTTGTTCACTCAGGTTTCTCAAATGGATACTATGAACACTAAGTATAGGTTCAAACCCGAAAGGTACCTATACCCATTGCATAATAGAAGGTTGTTTTTTATATATAATTTTTATTTTATGAGTATTTTTATCTTGATATTTTGTTTTATAAAGCTTTAAAGTTTTAAACCTTTTGTGGGGGACTGTTGGAGATAAAAGGTTTAAAACAAATATTTACACCATGAATTACAATATTTATTTTGAGATTAATTTCATACGTTACAAGTATAATAAAAACATGAACGTTACAACACTTATTATTCGTAACGTTCATGCTTTTATTAAGAACATTATGGCTTAGGAGTTACAAGAAATTTAATTTGTAACTGACTTGGCTAATAGACTACTATATAAAGGAGTTTCAAAGGTTCTAATATTAACATGATTCTTTGAGTATTTGATGATTTTGAGCAACCACGACACATGAAGACAGGTTACTTTCTTCCGGTGATCGTGCTCATCGTGAAGATAGGCTGTGAGCACTGGGTTGTATCTTGGAGCCCTTGAGTACCGATATGACCTGCACGAAGGAAGGACTCTTTGGCTTTAGGACAATGCCTTCAACATGCCTCCCAAATGCTCAGGCCACTTATTTCTTACTCTATCTCTTTATTTATTCTATCTATTTAATATATTAATCTAATTCATATTTTATTATTTCTTTAATATCTTATCGTTTGATTATATTATTTAAGTTTATTATAAATATTTTCAACAATTTTGGGAAGGGTCGAGGATGATGATAGGAAAGACGTTTTCAATTTGAAGAATTATTGTTACTATCCTGCATTATTGCTTTGAAAATATAAATGAGGACCGAGATGTTCTTTAATCTTAATGAGTGGGGATGGGAATGAAAATACCCATCTCAACTCACCCCGTTGCCATCCCTACTCTTTACTTTGTTATTGTCTATTTGCTATCTGACAAAGTCAAATCATGATCGGACATCGTTTCTTTTGTTTTCAGGGCAGCTATCAGTGACCCTCTTTGTTTTAAAAAACAATCCCCGCAGGCGCAGGCCCCCCTTTCAAAAATATCAGGAAACCCTCAACCGTTAGTCACCGTTACTTGAAGTTGTGAAAAGCAAGGTTACCAAGGTAATTTAACCATTCTTCTTCTTCACCTACCCCCCTCGTCTGCAAATTACTTCACCTCATTTATTTTTTTAAATTTTTGGGTAGCTAAAGATCCTTTAAATTCGCTTTTAACAAGCTACGCTCTTCAAAACCAAAATCAAAATCAACAACCCCGAACCCAAAAATCTAAGCTCCAAACCAAAATTCCTCATCAAATTTCTCAGTCCTCATTAGATCTTGTCACGTTTATGAAATAATCCAAGCCCCAACTTTCTTGAACGAAAATCAAATTCTTGTTAAAGGAAAGGTCTGATGATGCTTACAATTTGTTGTGGTTAATCTTACAAATTGACTGATTGCAAGTTGGAAAGTGGTAGCTTTTGATTCATGGCCAATGAGACTCAGCCTAAGTGGAACTCTTTTTCGCATCATTCGCAATGACAGAAAGACAGCATACGCAGTGACAGTAGGGAGTGGAGCTTATATGCTGAAGTATATATAAGGTATTATGACATCAAGATTTTCCGGATGTGAGCAATCACGCTGGAATAGAATAGATGATTCTATGGCTTTCTGTAAAGAACTTATTTTGATTTTCTGGAGGTCATGCTGCAGATGCTCGCATAAAATCTAACGTAAATAAAAAAAAAAACTTTTACAAATTTTGTTATAACAACTAAAAATAAACTTGCAAAATTTACAGATTGTTTTACAATGAATCTATACAGTAAAGAGAAAAATAAAATTCAAACTCAATTCATAGGAGAAAAAAAATCTAAATCTTTCACCAGATCCATCAAAATAATCGCAGCTGCAACAATGGGCTCATCTTAAATTTACTAGGAAAAATAATCCAAAAAGACTACAAACAATATGCCCAGAAGCCTCTTGTGTTCAATTGTGAAAGGCACGAAATAAGAGCTCATCCACCAAAACAGATGGCTACACAAACCCGCAGAAACATAGGAAAATGGCAAAAACCCAAAAGCAACAATGACCACCGTCCAAGACAGATGGCTACACAAACCCAAGAAAATGACCATCGTGCACCATTATCACTATGGCTACTCACAACATCTCCAAACCTTTATCTTCACCTATTCAACAATAATCGGCGCCCAACCCAACTCACCAAACTAGAATCTTCATCACGGCAAGGAGATTTATGGCAGAGAAGAGAAAGTTACGAAGAGAGAGAGATTTTTTTTTTTTTTGTTTTACGGCCATTGCTATTATGGATTGAGAAGGTTGGGTTGGGAGTTCTTTTCCACCAGTGATTGAAGAGGAGAAGAGAAAGTTCAATTGGAAAAAGTAAGTAAACAAAAATAAAACAAAAATAGAGGTCGACTTTGGAATGAGAGGGAGAGAGGCGAGTTGCACAGTGAAGAATAGGGATGGCAACGGGGCGGGGCGGGTCTGGGGCAGGCGGTACCCAGTCCCGCCCCGTTCAATTTTTTTTGTCCCCTTGCGGGGCAGGGCGGGACGTGACAAAAAAAATTTGAATAAATTAGACCCGTTCCACCTCTAAACATTTATATTTTTGCAATGAACCTCCTATAATATTTATATTTTTTACAATCAACCTCCTATAACATTTACAACCTCTAATTTTTATCATATTATTTTATTTATGTCAACCTCCTAATATATTCAAACGTGTTACAATCACTCCTAATAATATTTTTAAGTCTCAATAGTTTATTTTTTATCATATATACCCTTATACTGTAAAAGGCGGGGCGGGTCGAACGGGGCTAAGTGTTAGACCTGGATCCTAACCCGTCTCTACCGGGGTAGATTTTTTTTGCTTTGTCCGGGGTAAATCGGAGCCCCGGACCCGCCGGGGCAAATTGCCACCCCTAGTGAAGAAGAAGTAACAGTTTCTAGAGAAAAAAATGAAGGGCAAGAAAGTAATTTTAGTATTATTAGTTAAGTTTCACATATGTAAACTAACAACGATTGGGGGTTTCTAATATTCGAAAAAACAGGGGGCATGAGTTTTTACAAGAAAGGGGGTCAAATTCTTTTTTGCTAACTTTGACTGTCACCAGTTGTTAGTAGGGGTTATTTGATAATTGATAGTTATGAAAACAGGAGTACAGTGACGCAAATTTGAGGGGCCACACTGGAGATCATCCCTTCCCTTTCCAATTTTCCTCACACGCCACGCGCTCTCGCCCGAAGATGGCCGTAGCACCGGACACTTTCGTAATTTGGGGTGTATTTTTTATGAATATTTTTTATTTTCAATTGAATTTAAAAATATATGATTGATTTTGAATTATTTTAAATTTTAAAAAGAATATGTGGTTGAGATTTAATGTAAATTATATTAAAAAATATACAGCACAAAAAACAGGATTTAGATTCATAAAATAACAGAGCCTTGATTTTTGTCATTCTATATTTCTCATTTCTCTTGGACTTCATGGGCTTCAATTTGCTTCCTTTGGGCTTTCTTTCGACTAGCCATAGCCATATTTGATGGACCCAACTGTTATTCAGTTAACAATGTTATTACTTAGCATGACGTTAGTCTTTTAAGTCCCATATGCATTGAAATTAAAATTAAAAGAATATTTTAGATGAAAATGATTAAAAGGCATATATGTCTTTTAAGTATACCTCATGTTTATATATATAATTTGCTTTTATTTAAATCATAAATATTTCTTTTCTCCTAAAATACTTATTTGAAATTGATATTTTATATTTGAATAATTTTAGATGGACAACTAAATTATACAACCAAACTTATAAAATTTGATTTGGCACAAAGTTGTTGGATAGATAGATCAACTTTTATTTATTAAAAATTCTTTAATTTTTCTTTCATTCTTATCTAACCAGTGAATTTCTATTACATCAGGCTGCATGGATTTGGCTGTTTGAGTTAGTTGTGTACCTAGAACTACTCTCTATATTTATATTATGATTTTGAAATGATGTTAGATGAATTTAAGCATTTAGAATAAAATGTCAAAGAAAAAGTTAATTTTTTCAGTCTATGCAAGCTAAACATCATTAATTTGTTCAGTTCAATGTAATTGAACAAGTATATTTTTTGCATATTTAAATGAACTAAAATTATTAATCTATACAAGTAACTACAAATATTTAACATATTCAGTTCAATGTAATTCAACAATAAGACGTTGTGTCATTATTTATTTTTAAAAAAAATCATGCAACTTAACAATTTATAGAGTCAATACAAACTCAAATTTTGAACTTAGAGTCAATGACACATAATAGCAAAACCATAAAAAAATAATATAGCTTTTATGTGTTCTTACCTCAACAAAATAATAAAATTCTAGTCAAGCAATAAAAAAATAAGTAGAATATGAATAAAAAAAACTTGTGATTTTTGGAGAAGAAAAGAAGTTGAATTCTTGATATTACAATGAAATATGTTTTGTAAATATAGATGAGGTTTTCTTTTTAAAAGAAAATAATAATAAGATATATATATATATATATATATATATATATATATATATGTATGTATGTATATATAAGAAAGGATATCTAGGAAATTATGTAAAATATAGTGATGCCATCCGCCTCCCACTATTAAACTTAAGAAACCCCATCTCTTATTTATTTATGAGAAAATTCAAAAAATAGACAAAATTATGGGCATTTACTGAAACATGGACACATCCCTAAAACTTTTGATGCCATAGATACTTTGAACGTGAATTAACTAAAATGCCCTTAGGAATTCAATTTATTCAATCCACTCTTTATTTCCCTCTTCCCTCCACTTACCTCTTCCTATTCTATAATCGTCTGTTGCTGAACTTCCAATACGCCTCGACATCGTCGAAGCTAGTAGTCTGAAACGCAGCACCGTGGAAATATATATATAAGTCTATTCACCCAAGGAGCAAGTACATTTGGAACCTTTCAGGAGAGAAGGAAGAGGAAGGAGGAGAGAAGCAAGAGCAATCGGGTAAGTTAGGTATTTGTTTCTTTTTAAATTTTTTGCTTGTTTTCTTGATCGTTTGAAGTGATATTAGCCTTGTACAGATTGAAAATAATGCTTAAATTAGGCACAATCTGAAGGATTAGAGATGTAAATAGGAAATTTACAAATTTGAATTAGTTAGGGATTTAGGCTAGATTTAGGGATTTTGATTGTCTGATTTGAGTTTTCAATCGTATTTTGTGCTTATTCTATATTTGTGGGCTAAATGGAGTGTGATTCGGATGCTTTTTTGGTTGGATGTGTGTAAAAATGATGGAAACTGACGAGTTTCGTCGTGAGGTAGACGATGGCGAGTGTTGGTCTACGCTTGACACTCAACAAAATATGTCAAGTCCCGTCGGATACATCAACAGACACTCGCCATCAGGACATTTACGAAGACATCGAGTGTCGATTTTGTGTAAATTAACATCTGGTGCATCAAAACCATGTATTTGACACTTAATGACAATGTAATTGGGGATGTCGAGTGTCGGTTTCATGGCTTCGGAGTCAGTTATCGATTAATGTGAAATCGACACTTGATGAAAGTGAAACTAGTTATGTTGACGAAATGTGTCGAGTCCCGTCGGATGCCGCAACTAACACTCGACATCAAGGCGTTTACAAAGACATCGAGTATCGGTTTCATGTAAACTGACATCTGGTGCACCAAAACCATGTATCCGACACTCAACGACATGGGCTTTTGAAAAATCGACAATTGATGAAAGTGATATCAAGTGTCAGTTACAAAATCTGACGTGACTCAAAGCTAGGCAGACGAATCCGAGGAGGATACTTTGTTGGATTCTAAATCCAAAACTCGACGAGGCCGACATCCGACATAGTCGTATAATCGGATGTTGGACTTCGTGTATGTCAGTCCCAGTAATCCAAAATTAGTTTCTTCAGACACTCGATGGAGTTCATCGCGTGCCGGGTTATTTATTCAAGCTTTATCGAGTGTGTCGAATTTGTCGAGTTATGTTGAGCGTTTTGACAGATTACATGTTTTAGCCTTGTTTTTTTTGCCTTTTTCCATTACATATAACTATCGCATAATGTTTTTTTTTTTTTTGTAGGTTGAAGTAAATGGCAAATGAATTTGGACTCTCTTTCACCCTGAAGACTACGTATGGTAAGCACTACCAAGCGATTATCACAAACTTAGCCAGTTTGTAATGTATAGAATGGATTCATTTGAAGTTGAATGAGAGGCAACAAAACATGTTTCGTAATACATGTTTTGGGTTTCTTCTAGACATTCGGGAGTTATCCTTTACGTCTTAGTTGGTATATAGTGTGTTTAAGTGGGAGGTTAACACAGTGGGGTATGATAAAGAAATGTGGTTCCTTGTTGAAGGTAAAAATATGGTGTCTAAACTACAATGTATTCAATTAATTTTATTTTTTAGCATTTGATCATTCTAGTTTTGTTTTTTTACCATTATTGGCTTCTTATTTTTTTTCCAGGAAGACTTTTTTGTTTTTTTGCCCACAAGTTCGGTTTGATGACTGGTTTGAAATTTGCTACCCCCGTGCCACCAATACCCAATTTCTTGAATCTGTGCCATTTGTTAGATACGTACTTTAGGGGTTAGGACATGGAACTCATGCATTTCTATCCGAGACTTCGGGTATTATGCGTCACCTATGCTAGATGAGGATGTTATAAAGCTAGCCTTATATGCACGTTCTGGATTGATTTTTCATGGGACGAGATCGACACAATATGTCTCTCGTAAGTGATTGAATTTTGTCAATACATTGGATAGTTTTAACGAATATCCATGAGATTCGGTGTCTTATGGGAAGACACTTAAAGGGATGAAAAAGTTTTGGATGGGAGGTTGAAAAAGTGTAAGAAACGAGCGGAAGCGAAGAAGAAGAAAACAATAGGGAAAGGGAAGCATTCCGAGACATATAACTTAGAAGGGTGCCCCTATGCTAATCAGGTACATACTGAAAAACAAATGTTGGACGTTTTTATCAACTTCTTTCAATTATATTTTGAAATACCTATTATAACTAAAAAAAACATTATGTTATTAAGGTTTGGTTGTATGAGGTTGTGTTGTACATTGGCGCATCACATGGACGAGCAGACAGCTGTTTACGAAAAGGATACCACGCTTGTTGAAGTGGGAGACATAAAAAATCCTATCAGAGGATATCGTCAAACGCAATGTTATGTTGGTTAGGAGAAGGGTATGTCAAGTTCCATTGATTGTTTTTCTTGTTATCAGTCACAGCAAATCACTATTTAATTATAAGCTAGTCTACTCATCGTTTTAGAGTCATTTGAGGCAGAGCAAACCACTGATTGGTACATGAGGCTTGCTACAATAGTTGGCATCTGGAAAGGTATACATGTGGCATGGGCGGCATCCGTGGATGCTCCTTTTCTGCTTGAAGAGATAATTAAGCCACTTCTGACAGAGGATCCATCAGTTCCACCTCCTCCTGGTCATAGTGCCCGTATTAGACCTGATGTAGGGCCAGTCATCGACACAACCAGTCCTCCAGATGATCGGGTGCGGTCTCCGTCGCCTACTTTCCCCCTTAGTCCGACACCTCCCACATACGAGAGTTATGGTCATAAGGATCCATTAGGAATTCCTCCCGATGGGCCCCCTCATAGACCTGATGTGGGGGTAGTCATCGATACAACTGATCCTCCAGATGATCGGGTGCGATCTCCGTCCGTCGTTTTCCCCTATCAATCCTACACCTATCGCGTTCCAGAGATATGATCCTGTACGTGAGTCAATTCCTCCTTCACACCGCACGACCATCTACCGTGACATTTCCCTTCCTATACGTGATATCCTTTCCAATTCGAATGGTATATATTGAAAATTTACTGCGTATACTTTTTCGTTTACATTACTAGTTGGTTGGTTTATCATGTTGGTTTTGAATAATGATATAAAACCGCAATCGTTCCATGATAGATTCGAGAGCACAGTTTTGTGTGAGCTTATGGGACTCTGGGAGGAGATAACAATCTTATGGACAGGGAACAAGGACATGCAAGAGTATATAGTACTTGTGCATCAGGCTATTGTAATACTGGGTGGCCATTTTAGATACACTATCATGGTATGTCGCACAAATTAATAATGTAATTAATGATTTTCATGATGTCACAATGCTTAACCCGTCGTGATGGTTTGTTGTCATACAGGATTTGGATGATGGTGTGGGCGATGATGACGACGGTCAGGAGGCAAAAGAACCTGACCTTGTGGACACGAGTGTTCGTGTTCTCGATGTTGCTTCCATGGGCTTCGTTTCCCTTCAAGGTCGATGACTGTTTTTGAGAAAGTATAAACAAAGCCCCTTCGTCTGTCCCCCAGGTAGAAAGAGAGCGAGGGTCGTGCCATATGAGAAAGCCTCTGATATTCCACATGAAGAGCCAGAGGATCCAGTTGCTTAACCCACAGAGGATCCAGTTGCTCAGCCCTAGAGGAACCCATTTTACAACGTTAGGAGACGGTGTCACGGGATGCAAACAATGTATCTGATAGTGTCCTGTGGACTCAGGTTCCACTATTTGACCCACATGCCCCCACACCCAATACTGATTGCATAAGCTTTGATAGGTCGATGAGTGAGGCGTTAGGCGATGTTGACTAGGGCGTCTACCTTGCTGGGCGTGAGTTTTTCATGACGTTAACCATGTCGATCAAGTGGCTTGGATCTGAGGTTTGTTTTACTCCTTGTCGTCTCCTCCTAACCAATATATTATTATAATATTTATTGATTACTATTACTATATGTAGCATATTGACAGCTACTTATGGACATTACGTTATGGAGCTCGAAAAATGGGAGCAGATGTTGTCTAGAGGTCTGCTTTCGTAGACATAACTTTTTAGGTAGGTATTTGCAAAACATATAAAATTATACTATATTTGTGATTCCATACTTGTGCCTTTTCGAGAGTTAGCTAACCGTACTTGTTTAATTGCAGTTAAAAGTTCAGTCTTTATAGACACGATTTGCGGACAAATTAGATGATATTGATTGGGTGAACGAGTCAAATATTGTCCAGTTTCTCCTTAGGGAGATGCCCTTCATTGGATGACCATGGATCAATGTGGATAGGGTGAGTCAATTTATATTTAATGTGCTAGTATGTGCTATTTTAGTGAAAATATTGTGACTGATTTTCATATTGTCTACTTTCTTTTCAGCTATATGTCCCTGTTAACATCGAGAGCGAACATTAGGTGGTAGCCAAAGTGGATTTGAATCGCCGTGTGATAGTCATATATGACTCATATATTGAGTACAATTCCACCAGCACAGTGAGGGATACAGTCGGTGCCTGACAGAGATGATACCACGCATGGTGTCAATGGAGATTTACGGTCTTCTCGAGTACCTCACAACCTTTTATGACATTGAGCGCATCAAGGATTTGTTCGAGGTACCACAGCAGGAGGCTGGGGGAGGAGCATGCACGGTGTATTATTTGAAGTTCATGGAGTTCTTAGTTGGAGGTGTTCTATTGGCAAACATTAAGGCATTCACGGATGAGACACTTCGTCGCATTCTTCCATAGGTGGAGGAGGCCGTCTTAGACACCACGGGGCTGTGTTCAAATGTGCCTGCTGATGTTGAGCTGCAGCCAAACACGAGGGTACCATGATTTTGTGTCATGCATGGTAAAGGCATTGTACCATGATTTTTGGGTACATATTCCACATTTTTATATAGTTACACATTTTTGCCCACATATATTTGATCAGTTGCATGTATCATTTATAGAGTATATATCCTATATAGATATTTTGTCTACTAGCACATTTTTTCCCTGTGTATTGATACATACTTGTATTGACAATCGAAAAGGTCAGTATGCAAAAATATAAATACATTATTTTCGGGTGTATTGGTACATACATGTGTTTTGTCAGATACGTTTTGTACATTTATAAAGCACATAAATGAATGTTTCATACCTAAATGTTTTATACATTAACAAAGCACAGAAATGAATGTTTCATACATAAATGTTTTATACATTGATAAAAGTACATAAATGAATGTTTAGTCATTTGAAATAGCCTATGATGGAAAAATGTAAATGCACTACATTGTATAGAGTAAACAAATAATATTACATGGAAAAAAATGTCTGTTGTGTACTTTTGGTAGACATCATCCCCTGTCATGTCGCACCCCTACAACAGCATCAAGTGAAACTGGGTTTCGGCAAGTCTGACAATTGTGTCCAAAACTTCTACAACGTCCATAATTTTGAGACGAACTAGACTCACTGACGGAAGGGATTCGTTTCCTCCAAAGATGACCTGCTGGTCTCCTCATGATTGGCGATAGAACCACTCTGCTACGTACCTTCTCAAGAACCATCCAATCCTTACAAATTCCAACAGAAACAACTGACAGAGTATATGCATATAGTAATGTTTCAGTTGTATACCCATGGACACAATAATCATGGCACGTCAGTAGGTTTATACATTTGCAAACGGTTAATATATGTGCAGACGGAAGCTGATCAAGATCAAACACCCTGCATGTGCATATCCGAGCATGCATGTTAATGACTTTGACACGGTCGTTGCCTCTCACCTCGTACATAGTAAGAGAGATACCAATAACTCTCATAAGTTCACCCTCCTTTTAACGCTCTCCATCAACTTGTTAGCCCACAGCGAAGATGTAATTCTGAATTAGCAAATAACTCTCGATGCTCATAGAACCATTACTGTAAGTTCGCACGATAATAATCTACTAACAATGTAACCGAAAGGAATCGCGCATGTCACAAGCAACTATTCATTGACTCAGCAATATTTGTTGTCATGATGTTATACCGCCATCCATGAAACTATGAACATGCCCATTTATCCACTCCAATCTCTTGAAGATAAATTACAGATGCGGCATATACGATTTAATTTGCTGCATATGATAGTTGAAATCAGCATAGTGATATGTCCTTGCAGCTCGGGAGAATATATCCAACAAAGGCTTATCCTTGAACGTGGCCTTCAAGTTACCCTTCAAATGATGAGTGCATAATCCATGCAGTGCATGAGGAAAAACTTCTGTAATAGCTTGTTCAATGCTATGATGGTGATCGAAAATTAAAACAAGATCTCGAACATTTCATACTACATGATCACACAACTGTCTCATGAACCAGTTCGACAAGTCATCATTTTTAGAATGACCAACTCCAAATGCCAATGGGTATATTTGTTTATTTTCATCCATACGAGAAGACAAAAATATTGTGCCTCTATATTTTCCTTTCAAAAAAGATCCATCAACTATGATAATTGACCTAATTGATGATACAAATCTAGCAATAAAGGCCCTCATACTCATGAAAAAGTATTTGAAATGGTTATTGTCATCAGTTTCTAAAGTCATTTTGGTCCCTGGGTTTGCTTTCTTAATCATGTACATATACTGGGGGAGTAGTGTGAATGATTCCTCATGAGATTTGTGAAGTTCTTGTCAAGCTGCCTCTTTTACCCTCCATGCCTTGTTGTATGTGATATTAACACCCAACGGCTCCTAAACATCAAACATAATATCCTTCGGACAGTATATTCTTGATGCCTGAATGAATTGCTCTTTATATGTTTGCCAATAACATATGCAGTTGCCTATTTGTGATTTGAGTGAAGTCCAGCTCCGAAACATGTTTGATGGTTCTTATGCTTTTTCACTTAGAAGAAATGGGAATCGGCTACCTTTGTGGTATGTAAACGCCATTTACAAGATTTAATATGACATACGACCTCAAACCTTGTTGCATTGGAGTTCCTCACCTTGAATTGAAAGTTGCATCTTAATGTCAAATTTGATAATTTCTCACAAAGCTTGGTTTTGCTGTTAAACATCTGTCTAACTGTAACCTCAATCCTATCAACTATAAATGATGTAGCATCATTGTCAATTATAGATGATGAATGCATAACAGGCGGTATCTGTTGACCCAGGTATGGCAACCTAAGAGGGGGCGTGAATTGGGTTTTTATTTATAAAAACGGACTTAGAAAACTTTTCTTGAAAGATCAAAATTATTTAACTCTTTCTTTGAGAATAAAGGTGAAGAAGATGAAAATAGAATGCAATCAAGAGAATAACAATAAAGAATAATCATAAGTGCAAGTAAATATAAAGAGATAGGGATAGAGAGAGTGCAAACTCAATTTACGTGGTTCGGCAAACCTTGCCTACGTCCACGGGCTCCTAGCTCCACGAGCTAAGCTTTCCACTAAGTTGTAGAAATCTTTACAACTTGCTTGATGAACAACCTCACCAAGACTTTTTCTTCCAACCCTTGATAACACCACACCAAGAGTTCTTCTTGATGAACAACCTCACCAAGGCAACTTCCTTCAACTCTTGATAACACCACACCAAGAGTTCTTCTTGATGAACAACCTCACCAAGGCAACTTCCTTCAACTCTTGATAACACCACACCAAGAGTTCTTCTTGATGAACAACCTCACCAAGGTAACTTCCTTCAACTCTTGATAACACCACACCAAGAGTTCTTCTTGATGAACAACCTCACCAAGGCAACTTCCTTCAACTCTTGATAACACACACCAAGAGTTCTCTCAAGGATAACTTTTATCCTTTACAAGAAGATCTCACTCTCACCATAATACAAGAACAAAGAAAATTTTTACAACAAAAGTACAAGTCTCTTCAAAGAGTAGATAACGAATATAAAAGCTCTCTAAACTTGATATTTCTCTTGTTTTTTACTTGATAGATGCTTCTCTTCTTCTTCTTGAATGCATGGGAGAAGGGCTCCTTTTATAGGCAAATGGGATGAATTTAATCAAGTGAAGACACAAACTCTAAATTTTCTACCTACCATAAAAACTATAATTTTGTCTGCCATTTTTGTCTATGTTCCGTTTGAAATTTGAAAATATTCAAAACATAAAAGATCTTCATAATTGAATAAGATTTCCAACGCATCAAGAATCAAATAATTTGGACATCTCTATCTCAAGATATGGCCAAAACACCATTCGGTGCTCATGTGACTTGATTTTTCTTCCTTGTGTCAGTCCATCAAATTGAATGATAATTCTGTCAGCCTTCTGTTTGAAATTTGAATTTCTTCAAAACATAAAAGATCTGCATATTTGAATAAGATTTCCAAAAAATTAAGAATCAAAGTATTTTGATATCTCTATCTCAAGATATGGACAAAACATCATTTGGTGCTCATATGAGTTAATTTTTCTTTTCTGTGTCAGTCCACCGAATTGCATGTCAATTATGTCAGCCTTTCATTTGAAATTTGAATTTCTTCAAAACATATGAAATGTGCCTCATTAAGTCCTCTTTCTAATTCTACAAGAATTAAGTCATTTTGATATTTCTAGCTCAAGATATGTCCAAAAGAGTATTCAATGCTCATGTCAGCTACTTCCATTTGTCTTTCAACTTGCATGATGATTTGGACAACCTTGCACTTGAAATTTGAATTTCTTTAAAACATATGAAATGTTATAAATTGAGAAGCTTTCGAAAGGCTCAAGAATCACATCATTTGGACATCTATAGAGATATATATGACTAATTGATTAAACATTACTCATGTGCCACATTCCTTGAATCAAACCTTGTTCTTAAACTTTGGTGCCTTTAACATGTAGTCTTCTCCTTAGCTTCAACACTTCATTTTAATAAGCCTCTTCTTGATTTTATAATTATTTCAATGATCTTACTCTTGCACATAAATAAACATGTTAGTAAATCTCAATTAATCAATGTGTATTGTTATCATCAAAATTATCATGTAGCCTTAGGGCTAACAGTATCCCCTTAAATGTGTTAGCCCAACAATTATCATTTTCAGAGCCCAAAATAGCTTCTTGATGTATAGAATTTGCATCCATTCTCGACTCATTATTCAACGCCGAATCTTGTTGATGTCTGTATAGTGAAGGAGTGGGTATGGAGTGAATTGGAGAAGGTAAACAGCATATCATTCAAAACCTCCGTCTGCTCATCATTAACAAAATGTGAATCATCTATATTCTGTCCATCAACAATAAAAGCATTCAAACCTCACCCAAATCTTCAATACGAATAGTGTAATCATCATTCTCGTCGTCACCATGCTCATTAGCATCATCATAATCTTCATCACCACCATAGTCATCATTAATATCATCATTAGCATTATTAACATTAACATTGCCTAAACTGTCAAACTCTATAATGCCATCGAGATTATGTACTAATCTTAATAGCATCAACAGGGGCACCCCTTCTTCATTTTCACATAACACCTCAACTGACTCATGCCTGAATATTGCTTAAAGTCAATGCCAATGTCATCATTTAATTGTGGTTACGCATAAACAGGAGTGGACTCACTTAATTGATTGCTTCCACTTACTGAGCAAAACAAATAGGGATGAGAAGAACTTCGTTGCCTTCATACTACATTAGATCCTGACCTCTGTCTTTGCTTGTCCCTATCTTCTACTTTGACAATTAGTGGTGTATATGACTGTTAGTCCTCCAAACAATGTTGTGTAAGAAAATAAACATCTTTGTCAGTCTCAATATGAGTTAGCAATGGCATAACACTCTTAAAAACAAATTGAACCTCTAAACTTATGTTATGCTTATGAAGATCCCAACCCATTTCAATACTAATACAGTCAAAAACTCATTATAAATAGTACACTTATGAATTATCAATGGCTTTGCCCTCCTACCAGTGTACAAAAAACCACCATTCTCTTGCATAATCCAAGAACTATTGTAAAAAATAAGTATGCGTAAAATTTCTATATCCTGCATGATAGAGATATATCATATAAGGTTCATGAAAACAAATCATTACGAAATTGCTTAAATAGGTCACGAGAATGACAATTCAAACATATCCAACTCGACGCTCGACACACTACACTCGACACCTGACAAAAATCCACACATCCGATAATTGACACATTTGACACTCCACTCGACACACTCACTCGACAGTCGATAATATCCTCGACACACTCTCTCGACACTCAACATGACCCCTCGACATGTCAAGCGTCGGTCTTATACACATGACATATTTATCGAGCGATCTCGCTTGACTACGTCGAGTCTTCTTCCCCTTTGCCTGCAATACCATATTTTCTCTACAATTTACAATTTTCAGCAAATATTGGCAAAAACCGCAGTATGTCTAAGCTTAGTTCACATACATATTCCTATTTTAAGCTAGACAATGTGGTTGAAAGCTACGAAAACAAAAAATAATAAAAACATTACAACCCACTTCAACATTCTTGTGCTATTTAAAGAGAAATTACACAGAGTTGCTCAGCACCTTGTTGCTCAGCTTCAACTCTTAGATTAAACCATGGGATGAAACATAGGTGTTGAAGGGTATTTCGGACAGTGGAGTGGAGGATAGGCTTGGTACCGGGGCAGGGCGGGTACGGGGCAGCAAGTATCCAGCCCCGCCCCGTCTCATTTTTTTTCTGCCCCGCCCCGCCCCATTGCCCCGTTGCGAGGCGGGGTGGGGCGGGGCAAAAAAAAATTGGATAGATCCATACCCGCCCCGCCCCGCAAAATTTCATTTACACCCCATAATATTTATATTTTTTAATCCCATCACCCGCAATATTTCTTTTAAGTCCATTCATAATTTCATACAACATCATCAACATGCTTATGTCACGGCTAAAAATCCAAAAAAATAAAAAATAAATATATCTTGAAAGTTTCTATATATTAAAATTTAACAAAATAACCCCCTGAAATTTTTAAGTCCATATATTTTGAATTTTTTTATTTTTACCCTTAACTGTGCGGGGCGGGGCGAGTCAAACGGGTCTAGATGCAAGACCCGGCCCCGGACCCGCCCCAGACGGGGCAGACTCTATGCAGCCCTATACCCGCCCCTTACAGTGATCCGGACCCGTCCTGTTGGACCGGGTCCGACCGGATCAGTGGTGGGGTCGGGGCAAATGCCCAAGCCTAGTGGAGGAAGGAGTGATGGATGTTTCTTTCCTCTTTCTTTTCAACAATGAATGAATAAAGGGCATTTTAGTCAATTCATGTTCAATGTGTCTATGGCATCAAAAGTTTTGAGAATGTGTCCATATTTCAGTAACGGCTCCTAATTTTGTCTATTTTTTTAATTTTCCCATTTATGGAAGCCCATTTAAAAATAGTAGTTTTCTTATAACACTCCTTAAACTCTACAAATAACATTATTTTATTTCCTTTCAAAATATATACACCCTGTCTCGTTCCAAGACTATAAATAATATTTCTACAAAGAAACAAATAGACGGAGAATGAGTAAATAAAATAAAGGGATTGATCATGAAGAAGAATTCATCTTCTTATCAATATTAAGATCTTCTCCAGAATTAAAGCACATATTTTCCTTTATTCTTGTTCCATCTCTTTTAATTAATTTTTTTTCACAAAAATTCAAATTATTGAAATGGAACCTAGTGCTAGAATTTTGAATGGCATATAAATGGTGGCCAATTTTTTGTAAATAAATAAAATCTAATGATAACTTGAAATTTCTTTAATGATTTTTTTATTTAATTATTGGCAAGATTTTTTTTAATAATCTTTGATTCTCTATTGTAACCCTCAGATTTTTTTAATCTTTGTATTTTATATTTTATTTATAAGAAAAAGAAAAAATAAAAGAAACTATGAGAAGTTTCTAAAGATTATAAAGATTAGGGTTTCATGTGTGGAGTGTAAAGAGTTAATTTTAATATAAAGATAAATCTGTAATTATAGAAAACATTAAACAATAGGGTGTCTTTTAGATTGATGGTGGGATGGGGGAAAATGGCACCACTCTTATTTAAGTCATAAAAAATCTATTTTTACAACCAGCTCTTTCTCCTTTTCCTTTCTCTAAGATTTTTCTTGCTGATTAGCTGATGTTCACTGTTTGATTTATAATCACTGGAAACTTGACTTGGGCAGCAGAGTACTTTTTGTAGGTACCACGCCGTCATGCAAGGAGGAGCTCCCTCGGTGCCGTTCGAGCGCCACACCATTGTTGTCCTAGTGCTAGCTAAAGAAGAATGTTGCTGGGCCACTGGATGGTGTGGAGCTGAAATGGGCTGAAGATTTAGCAAAGGAAGTGAGAAGCAGATTTTGGGTCCCTCAAGACCATAAGATTATAATTTAATTTTCGTTTTAGAGAAGTTTTTACTTTAGTAAATAAGTCTTATGATGGATAGTTAATAATTAAGAGTAGTACAATAAACGAATAAATTTTACTATATACAAGTTAAAACGCAAATATGTTAGAAGATTATTAAAAACTTAGATAAACTTCTAATTATATATACATTCGTCAATGTATTGCACTAACAAATACATTCATTATTCATGTTTTAGCCTTGCTTAAGGAAATATTTAAATTGCGTTTTGCTTAAACACATCTTATTATTAGTATGATTTTTATATGTTAGCTAAGTAAAATAGGAGAGGAAATAATAAAAAGGTTAAAAATAAATAAATAAACAAATAAAAAATATACGTTCTTATGATGCACTTAAGAATGAATTGCATAATATAGCGTTGATAGAGAAGGAAAAATATGGCGTTGATAGAAAAGGAAATTATTTGATATTAATATAAAATTATAAAGGATTACATATAGTTAGATATATATATTAAGGCCCTTCTTTTTCTTTAAATTGTCCTTTAAATAAGAGTAGCTTTATTCCACCCCTACTTTTTATCTCATTAGCCTCCACCTCAAAATTGAACAAGGGTAAAATTATAATGAAAATACAATACATGAAATAATTAATAATTAGCGAGTGAACTTAACAAAAACTCTTATTCTCCTTGTATATCTCTACTATTTTTCTCTATTTTCTCTCTAATCTCACTTGATCTTTATCTCCTCTCTATCAGATTTTTGTGTGTCATGTTTTAATCCCAAGTTAATTACAATTCAAATTATCTTTATTTCCTTTTAAATTTCCACAAATTACATAATTTTAAATTTAAAAACCAAATCATCTATTTTCCTTTCTTTCTCTCTCCCTTTCAAATACCAAAACTAAATTGATTGATTATGTTGTTGATATGAGTTTGAATAATTCAATGATATAGAGAAAAACAATTGATTATAGTTAAAATCTATGAAAGTATTTTTTTTATGTATTATGTATATTAGTATTTAAATTTACAAAATGCAAATAGATTAAAAAATTGAAAAAAAGAGTCAAACACCGTTAAGATTAAGTGATAATTTGATTAAAGGTTAGACTGAAGGAGAAAAAATGTCAAACATCATTAAAATTAAATGATAATTAATTAAGTTTACCATAAATATATTGAAATTGAATATGGATAACTAATTAAGTTTAGTTAAAATATATTTGAAATTGAATATAGAGTGTAATAAAATAATTGTCTATAGTACAATTTTATCCCCATTAAATAAAAGGTGGGGCTAATGAAATAAAAAAAATGGGGGTTGAATATAACTACTCTTAAATAATTTCACTTAAAAATTGAAGTGTACTTGAGAATAATAATTATCAGCAAATTATATCATTTTTAACTAAATTAATTATATCGATTACTTAATTAGTATCCAACTATATATTCAAAACAAAGTATTTTCATTTTACGTTTTAATATTCACAAATTAAATTATTTTTATTTTAATCTTAATAATGGTTAATTAAAAATTAATACTACAATTTGTGAAAAAAAATCAAATGAAAAAAAGTTGGCATAAATTTTAGGGAAGTTTTCGCAATAAATTTCTTTTTTTAAAAGAAAAAATTTGAGTTTGTAAAGTAAATTTTAGATGCAAATAACCTCATCCTTCTATAATTATTATGCAAAATCTTGTCACACAAATTTATTGCAACAATATTATTCACCCAAGCTCCCATCATTATTTTAGCAAAATCAAGTCACAGATATTGTATGTCCCTATTTTAAACCGTTACTATACAGTATCATGTATCAAATATGCTCCACTCCTACAGAGAATGTCTTGAATTACTTATGGGTTCTGCAGAGTTGCGCCTTCAATATCTCTGGAATATGCTATTAAGATTTTGCACTTACCCAACACTAGTTAGAGAAATATAAAATCCAAGTATCCAACCAACTCAAAGGCCAGATGGGTCCAAACCCATCTATCAATTCACCATGGACAATTGTCCTTATCCTCTTTTTGTGTCACCACCCATTTTCTACCACCAGCTAGTTAGGTGGGTACCATCTTGAATCGGATTTTGCACATGCCACGAATTTTCTTAATTTCAAAGACCAAGATTAGTGGACCCATGTCTAGATTTCACGTAATTTTATTTCTCAAGGAAGTGTCGCATTTGATAAGGAAACTTCTGTGGTTAGGTTTAATTAATGGATTAGATGAGGATTCAATCACATCATTAACAAGATGCTTTGGTTGAGATATTGTTATCAGATAGCAATGGCTCATTAATATGAGGTTGATAAGGTTACTCTAGAGACCTTAGTAATTGTCATTAGTAAGAGATTAGATCAAAATTATTATACACTAATTAAATAAGTCATAATTACAATTCTAGCTTAATTC
The DNA here is from genome assembly GCA_013180625.2 of Boswellia sacra. Taxonomy (NCBI): domain Eukaryota; kingdom Viridiplantae; phylum Streptophyta; class Magnoliopsida; order Sapindales; family Burseraceae; genus Boswellia; species Boswellia sacra. Next base: position 20,460 of record SNVD02011290.1, on the reverse strand, counting down.
ATATTTATTAAGAATTATAGTTCCAAATAGTTATCACCTTGGTAGGAAATGTTGTACTCACTGATTGCGCCACTTCAAAAAGCCAATTCAACATTTTGGGTCTAGGGATGGAACCGGGGCGGGACGGGTACGGGGCAGAGGATATCCATCCCCGCCCCGGTGAGTTAGTTTTTGCCCCGCCCCGGTGAGTTAGTTTTTGCCCCGCCCCGCCCCATTGCCCCTGAACGGGGCGGGGCGGGGCGGGGCCAAAAAAATTTCACTGGCCCCATACCCGCCCCGCCCCGCCTATTTACAATTTTTTTCATTTTTTTCTTATAAACTTCCATTAAATTTAAATATACTTATGTTTATGCCTAATAAACAACAATCCAACAAATAAACAATACCAACACATCAATAAAATCACCTAATTAACTCAATAAGTGTATAATACTCACAAAATAAAAATAAAAAAATATATAAGTCCATCAAATTTCAAATACAACATGCTCACAAATCACAACCACAAAAAAACATACTTAAGTCTCTCCAATACAATATGTTCATAACAAAAAAAAACATATATAAGTCCATCCAATGCAGCATGTTCACAACCAAAATAAACATATTTAAGCCCATCCACACAACATGCTCACAACAAAAAAAAAAAAAAAACAAATATAAGTCCATCCAATATCTCATGCTCACAACAAAAAAGGAAAACATATATAAGATTTGGGAATTATCGGGGGCTTAATGAAATAAAATGGTTTTATTTATAAAGTTTGTCAAATTATCTGGAAGCCCACATATATTAAAAGTTAACAAAATATCCCCTTTTAATTTTCCGAAGTCCCTATATTTAAATTTTTTACATTTTCACCCTTTTACTGTGCGGGGCGGGGCGGGTCCAACGGGTCTAGATGACAGACCCGGCCCCGGACCCGCCCCGGACGGGTCTTGGACTTTACAGCCCCATACCCGCCCCAATAACACTCCGGGGCGGGTCCTGCCCCGCCCCATTTAGCCGGGTCCGACCGAGGCCCCGGTCCCAGCGGGCCAAATGCCCAAGCCTATTTGGGTCCACTATCGTCTATGCAACCTTCTCAATAGATATAGCTTAGTTTGGGATTACTTAGGTGGTGTTTGTTTTCTTTCACTTATCACTTAACACTTAAAGTGTTTAGATCTAAATCTTAAAATTTTTGTTTGTTTTTTCATTTGGCACTTATTTTAAGTGATAAATCACTTAATTGAAAAAGTGAAAATTTATCACTTTTTATAATCACTATTGTCTAAATGAGGTGTTAAAAATTTTATGTCATAAATATCCTTACATATTAAAATAATATAAAGTTTATCCAATTTTCTAATCATTATTATCCAAATGAGGTGTTAAAAATTTTATTCCATAAATATCCCTACATATTAAAATAATATAAATTTTATCAAATTTTTATTTATGAATATTATTTTAATTTATTAAAATGTACAATTTTGGTATATTTGTGATTGTTTTAGTACTTATTATCAAATTGTTATATTATTTATTACTATATTTATAATTACCATATTAACATATGATAAATATTTTTTATAATTGGTCAACTTTCATTTATTTCTATTAATATTTCAAATTAATTAGCTAATAATACGTTAAATAATAACTATTGAAAATTTTGATATCATTATAAATAGCAAGTTTTAAAATAGATAATATATTTGATAGAATTTTATTATATATTATAGGGACAGTTTTACTGAAACTTCAAAAGTTATTTATTAGATTGTTAAGAACATTTTATTTTATTTAATAGTGTAAATTTAAAGTAAAAAATTAATATTTAATATTGTCAGTTAAAAGATCATATTAGTTTTTTTTCTTTTTAAGTTTATGAAATGGAAAACACTTTAATTAATAGGATTATTCGTCTATGATTCAAAATATAGTCCTCAAAATGTAATAGATAAAATACTACTCTTACAATTTTTTTTATAGAAATTGATATGGCTTAAACTTGATCTAATTGGAGGAATGAATTTTAAAAATTGATAATATTAATGATATAGTAGTTATACAATAATATCATATGAGTTTATATAATATAATATTAATATTTAAATGAAAAAGAATTTTTATTTAATTTTAGTTAATAATTATTTTTTAAAGGTTGTAAGAAATATAATATTAATTATTTAAATGAAAAAGAATTTTGATTTAATTTTATTAACTATTTATTTTTTAAATGATTGTATAAATATAAATATAAACATTTTACATTTTAACAAGGGTAAAAAATTCACATTAAAGGTAAAATATTCTCTTTCCACTTTTTTTAAGTGGTATCTTAAAAAGCAAACAAACATCCTATTAAATGGTGTAAATTAAGTTCTAAAAAGTGTTTAGATCTAAAAAGTGTTAAGTGATTGAAACAAACACCACCTTAGAGTTGGTTTAGGAGGACTATAGCCCAAGAACTTTATGCAAATAATTGGCTTATGAAAAAATTAACTTGTGTTTAGCTATTAAATTATATTTTTAAAGTTGTGCTTTCCGAAGTTAATGTTTAGTAAATCAACTTTTAAATATTGAAATTAAATTTAAATTACCAAACAATGGAAATATATTTTTATTTCGTAAAATAATTTCATAATTTTGAAAGCATATTTTATAAATTTTAATAAGTATTAGAAAAGTAAAAAAAATATATGAAATATTTATGTTAAAATAATATAATTACAATTTTAAAAATTCAACTAGAGACTCTCTAGTATTATAGTTGACACAATTGCCAATTATCATGGCCAAAGTGCCTTTGTTGACAATGTCACTGTAGAAATTAATAAATGTGAGCTGATTTAATACAATAAAATAAATTAACCTAAAGAAGAGGTCCTTAAAGAGTACTTTTACCCTTACAAATTTTGTATATAAACTCATATATATAAACTAAGATAACATTACTTATTTATTCACACATCATTACTCTTCATTAAATGAATAGATTTTACATATCTATTAATTCAATCATCTTATGACACATCAGTTTATATATGAGAGTTTAAATGCCAAGTTTATAAAACTTGTATTATTCTTAAAGAAATCGCTAGGATACAATATGGCCAACGCAGTCGTAACCTAGCTTTTAGAAGAAAAAAATTTTTATATATAATTTTTTTAAATAAACTCATGTGCAAAAATTATAAATTTTATTTAAAAAATTATGCATCAATACTTTGTTATACTATAGAATGACTTCACGCTTTAATGACTCTAAATATGTATTTTTTACGTTTTTAAAATTTTTATTAAATTACTAATATATTCAATAATTGTTATTAATTGAAGGTCTTTTTATAATTATATAGTTTCATAAGCAGTTAAAAAATAATCAAACTTTTAATGTTAAGATGATGGCAAATGCTAATTGCTGGTGAGTACCAGAACCGGAGTGCGGTGGGTGATGTTGCCATAGAAATGATCTATGAACGAATCTGCAAAATAACGTAAATTTAACGAGTGATATTTCCACCAGCCGCACTTTGGTGACCCTCTAAATATGTTTTTTCTTTTTATATTCTTAAAACTTTCACAAAAAGATTTTAAAGTTCATCATAAACTTTTCGAAATTACTTGAAATTCGTCTAAGTCCATAATTTTGACAAAGTTATTTAAATATAAATATGCTTTTTCAACTTTCCAAAATCCGAAACCTAACATGGACAAAGTTAGCCAGGGCGACCTATTTGGTTGCTTTTCAGAATCAAAACATAACAACAATAATAGAATTAATAATAACTTTGCAGAACAAACATATTAATTTATATATTTTTGGCAACATTTATTTGAACCGTTCAATTTAACAAACTCGGGATCTAACCCTATTAATATATTAACGACTAATATATTACACTTGTGGATCATAATTCTATATATTTATGATTATATTTATATTAACGACTAATAACGATTAATATATTGCGGTATGAAGATGTTATTGTAAATATAATCATAAATATATAGAATTATGATCCACAAGTGTAATATATAACATTGGCCTTATCGAAACTATTTCTTGAATGCTTTTGGTTGTTATCACAAATTTGAATTGGGATGCTTTTTTTATGAGTTCTCCTAAGTTTTTACTGGCCTGTTATTATGTGGATTTTAATAACTAAGTTTTTCCTTTCATTTTACTCAAGTAAAAAATGGGACTAGGAAAGAATCCTGGTCATGTATTGAATCTTTTTAATAAATATATAGAATTATGAAGAGAAAGGTTGGCAATATTTTGTAGATGTGGCAATATATTAACGACTAATAACGACTAATCTTTTTAATAACCATATGCCTACAATGGGCTTGAAAATCATGTAGGTGTGTAGTCGGACATGCGGTATGAAGATATTATTGTAAATATTTTGGGGACACCGCAGATAAACAATAATATAAGTCTATCTAATTTTTTAATTATTGGTTGGATAAAAGATAGAGGACATTAGCGAGGTGACAAGAGTTATTATAGATCTCTAAAATATAAAATATGTTTTGAGGCATCTAGAATAGTTTATATAAACATTGGGTGCGTAGTGTGAAAGTTGTGATAAGGTATATTAAGGAAAACCCCAAGATAAGATGAAGTATTTGATCTAAATTTTGGATGCAGGTCAAATAGATTTATTTGACTGAAGTCACCAATTATAATTACGTACGGATTGTATCTTCTAGTTTAAGGGCATTGGCCTCAGAAATTAAAATAAAGTCATCTGATAAAGAAATTTTAGATGTAGTTAGTTACGGTTAAAATCATGTACATGTAAGGATAAAATAGCCATATTCTGATGACAGTTTGATAAGACAAACTAGCTATCCATATAGGATTCTATGTGATATGGTACGTCAAATATATGTGTCTCTTCAACGAGAGGCACGTGTTTGAAGTATTGCATAAAACTAAAACTGTAATAACCATGAGTTTGTTAAATGTTGGCAGGTGTATGATAACTTTTGTGTCTTACCCTTTATTTCATTATAAATACCCCCAGTTATAGTCTCCATCATCATCTAATTTTAATACACTTGTGAAACTCTCACTGTCCGGTATAACCATCCGTCTAACAGCAGTGTGTAATCAATACTCACATCCTTCAATAATATATTTTGTAAGGAGTTACATGAATTCTAAAAAATCCTAATTACACTTCCTTTTAGAATTCAAAAATTAAATAATTTAAAAAATTCATATGAAAAAAAGCTTAATATTGTATATAATAGAAAATTATTATGAAAACAAAAAAAGTTATCCATAATATTTTAAGGATAAATTTTTTACAAATCACTTATTTCATCACTGTTAATAAAGATTTTACCTTTTCATTTCCTTTACTTGTAAAAATATTAATAATACCAATTTTGTATTGATTATATATATTACTTTTAAAGTTAATTATATTTCTAGATAACATTTTATTTTTTTAAAATTTAATCGTTTAAAGTTTTTGCCATTTAATTATTTTATTGAGTTAATATGAAACAGGGAAATAATGAGAGTATTGATTTGATCAAATTTTTTTATTTAAAATCCAAAGGCAACAAAGCAATTTTTTTTTTTTTAAAAAAAATGGGTAATCTCATTCTCACGTCACGGCTCTCCGTACGGTACGGTGGTAGCAGCAATGTTACCGGGCGGTGTCCCTGACGTTGAGGGACCCTACGCGATCTGCGCACCTCACTCATTCATTCAACACTCTGTATGTAAAATGGAAATAAAATAAAGAGAATAAATATAATTTTATTTTTAAGAAAGAAAAAAATTAATTGTAATAAAGTTTAAAAAATGATAGTCTGGTTCACTCTCTCTTCTCTCCAGCATTTCCATTCTTCACACGGTTTCCATTTTCCCCTCGTTCGTTCATTCATTCAACTCGAATCCTCTCTCTCTCTCTCTCTCTCAAGTCTCCATCACTCAATTCTTATTCTCTTCCTTTGATCGCCTCAATTCACTCTCTACTCGTTCTCTCACTCCTCACTCTCTTCTCAAGCTCAGATTCCGATTGGAATTACTTGTAACTAATCTTACAAAATTAAAATCGAAACTAACGATTTCTCCTTTCTGTTTGGTTCCCCAGAAACTGCAAGAAATCCGAGGAAAAATCAATTTTTTTTCTTAATTTTAAAAATTTGAATCTTATATTTTTGACAAACTTATACATAATAAGGTATATCTTCACTTCAACTGAGATAGACGCTAAAAATATAGTGATATTTTTATTATTTTTTTATTTTCCTCCGTTTTTTCCCGGGAAACAAACAAAAGAGGATTTAGGACTTATTTTTGAGAAGAGAGGAGAATATGTTGGGGGCTAATTTACAGTTCGGTCGTGTTCATGGCGAGGATCGGTTTTACGTACCTGTGAAGGCAAGGAAGAATCAGAACCAAAAACATCAGCAACAGCAACAGCAAAAACAAGCTGAGGAAAAAGAGAGTCTATCGCCGAGGAGCAACGGTGTTGGTCTCTCGAATCCTTCACTTTCAAGGGACGTGTCAGCTTCTGAGGCATCTGTACTCTCTGCTAGCAACCTTGATAGATTCTTGAAATCCACCACGCCTTTGGTGCCGGCACAGTACTTTTCTAAGGTTGTTTTTTATTGTTATCGATCTTGTGATTTATATGTTAATTTCAGAATATTGATGAATTGATTAATCTAGTTTTATAGAAGAAGTTCTCTTAGTTGAATTGTGAAGTTTATAAACCCTGCTAAGCTACGCGTACTGTGATAATGAGACACTTTCGCTTGAGAATCTTGTTTTTTCTTATATTTAGATGGAATAACACTAACACTTACAAACACTCTGTATAAACTTAGCGCTACAAACTGATGTGGTGATTGAATTAGTGAATTTCAAAATTTTAATACAGTAATTAAGGTTGTTGATTTGGCAATCATGCATTAATATTACATCAGATGGTCAGCTTGTAAAGTCAAGTTTGTAAGTGTGGCACCACTCATGTAGGCATGTAGAGGTTAAGAAAATCTGATCAGCTAAGCTCATAACACCCCTGGGCATAGTACAATTGTGATTTTATTTATGCATTTGTAGAGAGTAGAATGGTGGAAATTGTGAATCCTGAAACTTTTATTTCAATTGCATGTGTTTGAGTATGTATGTGTGTTTTGGCACCAACTCCATCTTACTTTTTTTCTATCTCCATATTTTCTGTATTTTCAATGAGTTTGTTTTCTTTGTTGTAGACAACGATGAGGGGTTGGAGGACTTGTGATATAGAGTTTCAGCCTTATTTCACACTAGGTGATCTGTGGGAGTCTTTTAAGGAATGGAGTTTGTTTGGAACAGGTGTTCCTTTGGTACTCGATGGAAGTGATTGTGTTGTTCAATACTATGTCCCATATCTGTCAGGTATCCAATTGTATGGTGAAATGACAGAGTCTGCCTTTAAGTCAAGGTATAAGTCTACTCTATGCTGATTTAAAGATTTATGTGAAGGTTTATTATCTTTCTCAGGCAATACAGACTTCACCATTCACTGGTTTTGTTTAAGAATCAATTTTACTGTTTTGGTTACGCTTCCTTTTTAATATTTTCCTGCGATTGTTCATTTGTCTTCGTAATAATGGTGTTTGAAGTATAGTTATGGCTGCATTTTGGAAATTTTACACGTGTTAGTGGTTTTAATTCTTGTAGGGCATAATTAACTGCTTGTGTTCTTTTTTTTTCTTTTTTTTTTCTTAAATACCATTCTCCTTGCACGTTATCTGTCCTGATCTAGTGCTTTTGTGGCCTGTCATTCCTGCTTTCATGGTTATTGGTGATATTTCTCTGTGCAATCATTGTATTTTGCTCTGTTCCTTTTTGTATCAATCCTTTCCTTGATATACCAGTTTATCATGGTGATATTTCTCTGTGCAATCATTGTATCTGCTTTTAACAGTTCATTGCTGGTGCTTATACAGCCATATTCAGCAACAAAACTCATAATCTCATAGAATTGCTTCTTATGGTCCCACAGTTTTCTGTTTAAATTTTTGTTGATAGTGTAGTTCCCTATATCTATCTGAATGGTGAGAAACTGTATTTTATCATTTGGCAATTTGAAAAGTTTGGTGGATTATATACCGGCTAAAAGGCACAGGAAACTGAAATGCAACTGTGGATGTAGATATTGTGATTCATCATTAAAAGAGCTCCAACAGGGAGAACATAGAACCTGGCTTCTTGCATAGGTAAGATAAAAGGAGTTTTTTGACTTATAAAACCCACAGGGTAAAGTTTCCTGGTCTTTGACTTGTCAAAGTGGGGACTTGATAATGTCTCCAGTGACTTCAAAATGCTGGTCTCTGTTGTATCCTCAACTATCAATTTTCTGTTAGATATAACAAATAGACGGAGTTTTTGGTGTTAGGGTTTGGTGAGTTCTGAAAGTTAGGTGGCCAAGAGGTGAAAGGAATCTTAAGATAAAATTAATTTGAAAGGAGTCTTAAGATAAAATTAATTTATTGGTGTCTTTAGAGGACTCCTACTGAAAATTCTGAGGGTTAATGCTAAGTTAAAAAATTAATAAATTAGATATATTGATAAAGTGTTTTTTTGACTTGAGATTTGGCTAATGCTTAGAAACTTTTTTTTTTTTTTAAATTAAAACTTCAAGAATTATGGGGGTATTGGTTGTTTTAAATAGTAATGCAAATATTAACAGTGAATGTACCTGTGAATAGTAATTGAATTGTAAGAAAAAAGAGATGTCAAGACAGAACTTGAAGGAAAAGTTTGGAGTCAGGGAAACAGAGAGGAAAAAAAAAATTGTCTTCAGTGATGAATCAAATTCTCATGTTTCAATTAATCACTAATAATTATCTATTAAATAATTAAGCCATTTTTTAGGCTATCCTCTTGTTATAATTTGTGATTAAGATTACTAAAATCAAGAGAATCAGGAATCTTAATTGGCTGATTTTAACATAATTCACCTATAGTCCCAGTGGCATCCTAATATTCAACTTAGACTTGAGTAAGTTAACAAATACCTCTAATGTTTCTGTCCATATATACATAAATATCCATAGTACTTGACTACTGTTCAAAGTAAAAACTAAACCCTTAATCACTGAAACTTAGTATGGCATGGAGCTTTTAGATAAGAAACCACCTTTTCTGGTCACCACTTATACTCTGCCTGCAAGGCATATTACAGTTTTACTTTGAACTAATACTCCTTAAATTATGCTAGGGCTATTACTTTTCCTCCATGGACAAAAATTTTATTCTAATATATCAAGCCTATTACTATGTTTGCTTTATCTGTCTAGCACTTGTATCATCTATATAAGGTAATTTGAATTCTAACTTTTGATGAACAATCTTCAATTGAGATGTTCTAGTCCAAATCATGTTAAAGTAATCAAGTACCATATGCTACTAAATGATATGGTTTTCAGATTTATATCGTATGTTATCGTTTGTTAGCTTATAACCAAATTTGATTTGATTGTATGACTAGGCAATCTGCAGAAGACAGTGATGGTGAGTACTACAGGGACTCGAGTAGTGATGGAAGCAGTGATTATGAAATTGAAAAAGGCATACAATTTTCGAGGATGAGGCATGGTCTCTATCATCTAACAGATGATGTCCCTTCTAGAATGGGCAGTTTGTCAATAAGTGATGAAAACAGTATAATACAGGAAGGCTTTTCTAGTGATGATGGAGAAACTGGGAATTCTCGTGATCGCCTACTGTTTGAATATCTGGAGCGTGATACTCCTTACGGCCGTGAACCATTAGTTGATAAGGTTATTTTCCATTTCATGGTTATTGGGTAAATTTTGCTTTGACATCAAAATATGTTAATTTTTTTTTTATTTCTCATATTTCTATGACAGATAACAGATCTTGCACGCTGTTGTCCTGAGTTGAAGACATTGAGAAGTTGTGATTTGCTGCCTAGCAGTTGGATATCTGTAGCATGGTAGGATTAATGTGATGAATACGGTTATTTGCTGCCGGTAACACATGAATTTATTTCTCCAGGTGGTATTTTTGTAGGTATCCTATATACAGAATACCTACAGGGCCAACTTTAAAAGATTTGGATGCTTGCTTTCTGACGTATCATTCCCTCTCCACACCCATGAGAGGTAATCACTGCATGAAAATTTTGTGGTTATAGACTTTTTACTTGGCGGCCATATTTCTTACTCTCAATGTTTACCTCAAACTAATAGCTATCAGATGAACCTAAACAGTGAATTAGACATATGATCTATGCCTTATGATCTAAATGACATCATTTGAGTAGAACTCATGGCTTGAATTATCTTGGGGAGGTTAGATTAGGAGATTTTGTGCCAATGGTGATTTTCCCACTATCATTTCTTGTGATAATTACCTAGATTTTAGGAGCTTCAGCACAATGTAGGGGAGATTCATTCATTCTTACAATGTTAGGCATTACTTATTGTATGCATTATGTTATGCTGCCTTGGATGCCTACATTTTGGCCGAGTGTTGAGTTCATAGCGAACAGATTCTTACTTGTGAAGCTAAGTGCTTGGATTTTTACTTTTTTTTTTTTTTTTTTTTAATAATCTCTATTGCGTCATCCTCATTTTATTCATTTCTTTGATGGATTTCTCGTCGTTGCTTCTCATATCATTTTTGTTTATATATATTTTTAAGTCACAATAGTGTACATGAAAATAAGAAACATTTATTAGATTTATACAATTCTAGAAGTGAGAACGGAGACTTGCAACTTCACTGCCTGTAGCATAAGTCACTAGTTAAATAGAAGATTTTAAAACTATGTTTGTACTTAGAGTGATACATCTTTTTATAACATGTATCATTGTGTTAATTATGCTTTTGTGCAAATATTTACAATTCATTATATGATGAATTAAAATTGGGTTAGGATCAACCGCAGCACCATTGGATCTAAGTATGTGGGATGGGTAAGATTGAATTTAGTATGGGTCATTCCAAAGTGTATTTGTCATGTAATCTAGATTTGATCTCAAGTGTTCAAATTTTTTTGATCTAATGATTGAAAAGTAGTGTAAAAAATGTGATGCCTTAAAACATTGTCTATCAGAAATATTACTTTGTTGCACTAAGAAATTTGTTTCTTCAAATTGACATCTGATCTTTTTGGCAGGCAGTGGAAGTAGCCAAGCTCAAGTTGTGAGCTTTCCTAGTGGGATTCATGATGTCCCAATGATTTCATTACGTACTTTTGGAATGGTTTCCTATAAATTTAAAGGATCAATTTGGACACAAAATGGCGTAAGTGAGAATCAACTGGCAAACTCCCTCATGGAGGCTGCGGAAAACTGGCTAAGACTGCTTCGAGTCAGTCACCCAGATTTCCAATTCTTCGCTTCACATGGGATGTACCACAGGTGAAACCAAGAGATAAGTCATTGCACGGAATACTTCCTTTATGTACAAGTGCAAAATATAAAGACAAAAAGGTTCCGTGGTTAATTACTTGTCAGGTTTTGGTGATTAAGATGGCATACTTTGTGCAGGAGTTTATCTGGTTTGGATTTCCTGTGAGTTGTGAGAGAAAACTGAAAGAAAAATGAATGATCAAAAGATTTAAAAAATGATATAGATGAGAGTACAAAAGAAAAAAAATGATAAAAGGAGTGGAAAGTTCGTGGCATTAGAGGAAGCCAATAGATCTCGGACAAGTGGAAAGAAGATAAGAATGAAAACAAAAATGAATGAGAATTGCGCTAGAGCAAACTGAGTACAATCTGCCATTTGAATAAGATCCTTTGCTTATCAAACTTTTGGTTATTTATATGTATTAATACTATGATGATGAGAGAAACGGGTGGAAAAAGAAAAAAGAAGGTATATTTTTATGGGGTTCCTTGGGACTTTGATTTTGATATAACAGGGCTGAATTGTGGCTGTCCCAATGTTGATGTACTAACTTTTATGTTGTTTACTTAGTAGGTGAAAAACCAAAAAAAAAAAAAAGGAATTTTGATTGTTTAGCTATTTATTATTAATGTGCTATGTTATAATACAGCAAACTGAAGTCTTGGAGTTTTGGAGAAACAGATGGTGGCCCTCATGGTGTTGAGTGCGGTGGCAACCAAAGTGATAGATGTGAAATATTGTTGTTGCTTGTGAATTGTGATTGCATGTTATTTGATATGAAGAGAGGGACTTGTCTACTTTACAACAATGAAGAGTTTGATTATGGTACTTTAAAGTACCGGAACTTCTTTTGTACATGAGCATAAAAATTGTGTATATGAGTATATAAATTTTGTACATGAGCATATAAAATTTGTACCAAGCATTTTTTACACTTTTTATGTACATGTACACAATTTATATACTCATGTACAGAAGAAGTATAGGTACTTTAACTAGCTTAGTTATTTACAAGATTTTATTTGTTGAAGCTTTTTTAGAATTAGTGCAACCTGCAATAGCTATAGTTTTGACCCAAATTTGTATTTGTGCTCTATCTATAGACTAAAATTAACTATCATTACCTAACCAAATTGAAAATACAAATAAGGAGGCAACTCAATATTTCAAGACTAAAAACTTATGATCTGTTTGCTAGACTTGCAAAATAGTTCAGAGGGCTCTTGCATTTGAATTCTTACATATGAAACTCAATATGTTAAGGCAACCATTTTAATAAAAATAATAATTTGACAATATCAAATATCGTATCACACGTACATGAAATCATTGATATGTTACATATTTTACTTAGGCCGAAAATCAAAATATTGCAATTTACATTTTTCACATAATATTAATTGTGAAATAAAGTAGTTCATATATCATTTAATGCACTTAAAAAGGTTTTAAATAAAAGTGGTATTACACTTGCAAAATATTTACAAACTCATATGATATTATAGTATGATTGTCACAGCATCAACCTTATTTAATGATAAATTTACTTTATGATTGGACACAAATATACTTTTTCAATCATTATGTATCATATCAGCTTTATGATAAATACATAAATGTTTATAAAAGTAGGACTATTCTTTATGATTGGACACAAACAATTTTATCAACGATTATTTAGTGCTCAAATTGTTGGCTAAAATTAAATAAAATGGTCCTCTTAATTGGGGTCAATAGAGTAGCAATTAAAAAATGAGTTAATATCATTTATTACCCCAACCTTTTTACAAAAAATCACTTAGTTGCAACTTTCAAAAATTTAATGAGCAACTACCCAACCGTAATTGACTAAACAATAGGATTTTAATTACTCTGTTTACACCTATGTTTATTTTAAGAAATGCCTGTGTATAATAAAATAAACTTTGGGTAATGAAATAGCGAGTATACCCTTGATGAGTATTTTATTTAACATGACCTTTTAAATAATTACGTATCCTTTTTTTTTATCAAAATACCCTTGATATGAAAAATCAAGAGTGGATCATTATGTGATTGTACTGTATAAAAAAAAAGAAAATAAATCATAAAAACACAATAATTAGTTACAATATCATGTCAAAAAAAAAAAAGAGACCAAATTCATGCATGCAATGAATAATACTATAAAACTATCATATTATTAAATGTATTTGATCATTGTACTCAATTAAAAAAACAAAAAATCATTTCCCCAAATGCAGGTTCTATAATTTTAATAAATAATTTATTAATCCAAATGATCTAATATTTTACACAGACCTTATACGAATATGCATCTAACAACATGTAAAATTTTATAGAATTCTAAAATTGGTAAATACCTCAAATATTTAAAGTTTTCATATACAACAATTATGTTTTATCATATTCACTAACCGCGCTTCATTTTAAAATTTATAACATTCATGAAAAGTTTCTAAAATCATAAAACTTTCTGGATTTAAACTAGACATAAAGCCAAAAAATTTCCAAATCTCATAATTTTTTGAGACTTCTAGGTACCTCAAATAATTTACCTAATATTGATATCCTACAGAAAAATTGAAATTCCAACATTGCAAAGTTAAATTCAAAAATTCATAAAAAATTGAATACTCAGTATTTTTTTTAGTGAAACAAAATCTTGAGATATCTATTTTAACATATATAAATTTGAGAAGCAAATTCATAGTAAAATAACTGTAGAAAATTTTTAAATCCTATACTTTTTACTGCCAGAGTCTAGGATTAATTAAGTTTGCTTATATAGGTTTATTGATTTAAAAAGTAAAAAGTCTAGATTGCTCTCCTATTGTTACACTTTTTTACGGCATTAACACTCATGGGCTTATTTGATGAATTTTGTAAAAAGTCAGGTGATTATTGATTAAATTTTCAAAAGTTGCATCTAAGCGATTTTTTTTTTTTTTTGTGAAAAGGTAAGGGTAGTAACTGATATTACCTCATTAAAAAATTTAAAATACCAAATCCTAATTGCTATTTTGCCATTTGAATAATTATTCATTAAGAAGGTGTTATTATTTTAAATTTCTTTAAGATAATGCTAAATAAAAAGAAAATAGTCATTGACTAATATGATATTAGTAGTCTAAATGTGTTTTACGTAGTACCTTTTATTTATTTTCATTATTTCGACAAAAAAGAAAAGCTTTTTGTATCAATTTTTTTAAATATAAGGTATTTTTTAACTTGTGTCTTTAAAAAACAAGTTATATTTTAATTAGAAGATTGGTATAGCTTATTATTCTATATTAAGTGAATTCAATAAATTTTTCTTTTTGAAATTTTCAATCATCAATTGTAATATTATATAATCATTATAATAATTTTTCAATGCGGAAATAATAATATCATCCGTGAGGTTTAAAAATTATACATAACATCCTTCAACATTAAATTTAACGTATACAAAAATAAAATATAAAATATCCCATATAAAATTTTTAATAATTGAGAAACATATCTTTGAAAATCATATCAATCTATTTATAAATTATAAAATTACATGAAATTTTCGGTTTAATTGGAAAACACATATACTAATAATCATGCCAAAAATTGTTATTTTTAGAAAAATTTTAATTAAATTTTATAATATGGATATGTAAACTATAAGATCTTTTAAGGTAGTTTCGAATTTAAATTGCTATAAAATTTTTACTATCACATCATATATGTGTCTCATGAATCCTATAAATTTCAAAATTGTTGGATTAGCTATTAATTTAAAAAAAAAAAAAAAGAGAGAGGGGGAAGTGAAATTGTTCAATTTTTAAAAAGGGTATATTAAACGATTTTATATTTATAGAAATATTGAATTTAAGGTTATAGGATGTTATTGTATATAGACTAAAATAAATCGATAAATCAAGTATTTACTTCCAAATTTTATGCCAAAATTTAATAATGAAAAATCCTAAGCCCCTTGGAAGCAAATTGATCACTTCCGTCCTTATGCCTCTTTGTCTCCATTAATCAATTCAATGAAAATTAAGAACAAATCCGTTAAAACTCAAAACCGGGTCCCGCTTGACTCTGCGATAAAACGACGAGTCGGACGAGAAAACAAAAGAACTTCTCGAGAAATAGAAAACTAGCCGTTGGGAAGCCAAATTCAAATCCCCATTGGTCACGCCCACTCACACAAATACAAGTAGCTTTTGCTTTCTTCAATTTCATAAAGACTTCGAAGCCTCTCTGTTGTCTCAGTCCCTCTCTGATTCTACCCTCCGTTATCCATCCAAGCCTCCCTCGACTCCTTGTGCTTGTTTGGTTCTTCTCAAGCTCTCCCTTCGGATCTGAGCCTTACCCAGATCCCCATTTTCGCTTGAGAGTATCTGATTTGGTGGGTATGATTTTTTACCAATTTGATGATTCAGTTCTTCATTTTCAGTTTATAATGAATAACTTGCCTTTTATAATGATTTCTTTTATGGCTATTTATAGATATAATAAATTGAAACTTGCATTTCCATTTTATAAACCTTTGCTATAGGATCAGATCTCTTGTAGCTGGTTGTAAAAGTTCACTTTTTTTTTTAAAAAATTTTTTAATAAAGTTATGAACTTTCCTTTTAGAACTAGATTAGGTTTTATATCATAAGTTAGCCATTGATTGTTGTAAGTTAAGTTTAGAAACTTAGTGTTGATGTTGACGTTTGTTGGTGCAGTTTGTGTGTTAAGTTTTGAAGTGTAGAAGAAGATGACTGTGAGGACACCAGGGACACCAGCTTCAAAGATAGAAAGGGCAACACCGGCGTCAACGCCTGGAGGACCAAAAGCAAAGGAAGAGAAGATTGTAGTTACTGTAAGGTTAAGGCCTCTCAACAAAAGGGAACAGTTAGCCAAAGATCAAGTAGCATGGGACTGCATTGATGATCACACTATTGTGCATAAACCACCCCCCCAAGAACGCGTTGCTCAACCGGCATTTTTTACGTTTGGTAACCTCACTCACTGTGATTCTATTGCCTTTTTCTTTTCTTTCTTTTTTTTTTTGGGTAATAAGTTAGAGATGTGCAAGGTTATTGGAAATTATTTATTTATTTTTATTTTTTTAGCATTTCACATTGAATCTAAACTTGCATTAAAATAGCATAATAATTCTATTATGTCATGGTAATGGGAACTGATTTTGCATCTGCCTAATCTGTTGAGGTTTTATTGTTTTGCAGATAAAGTATTTGGTCCTGCTAGTTTAACGGAAACGGTATATGAGGAAGGAGTAAAGAATGTTGCTTTGTCTGCTTTGATGGGCATCAACGGTACTGCATTTGCGTACTTTCTCTGAATTTTCTGCGTAATTTTATTTGTATCAAACAATTAGTTTACGAACTTTGGTATATTGCAGCAACCATATTTGCTTATGGGCAAACCAGCAGCGGGAAGACATACACAATGAGAGGAATAACAGAGAAAGCTGTTAATGACATCTACAACCATATAATGAATGTAAGCTTTAACAGAATCTAATTTTGATTTTTTTTTAATTTTTGGAATTTTATTCATAATGGATTAGATGAAAACTGTATGCTGCATCCAGAGAAGATCGTGTTCTAATCTGATCCAAAATCGTTTACTCCTTTTTGGTTATAATTGCAGACCCCAGAGAGAGAGTTTACAATTAAGATTTCTGGGCTAGAAATCTATAATGAGAATGTCAGGGACCTGTTAAATTCAGAATCTGGCCGCAATCTCAAGCTTCTAGATGATCCAGAGGTATTGCTTTTTGTAAATTGCTTTTACTTGTAAGAATGATGTGCTTATGCTTTTACTTTTCTACTTTTTTACTTTTTCTTTTCCTGCTTGCTCATTCCCCTCATCCATTATATTCCTTGCAATTTTGGTGGCAGAAAGGTACTGTGGTCGAGAAGTTAGTGGAGGAAAGAGCCGGTAATGATCAGCACCTAAGGCATCTGATCAGTATTTGTGAAGGTAATTCGCTCTTGATTTGATTTGGGTCACCTGTAAATGTGCTAATCATCAGTCTTCTAATTATTACTATGTGTATTTTTATAGCTCAAAGGCAAGTTGGTGAAACAGCCCTAAATGATACTAGCTCTCGGTCACACCAAATAATAAGGCTGGTACGTTTTAGTGGTTGTTCCTATTATTAAATTGGAGATTTGATTATTAGTATGTGTTTTTTATTCTAAAAAGCTAGTGCGACTTTTGGACCAACAATGCAGATTATAGAAAGTACTCTCCGGGAAAATTCAGATTGTGTGAGATCTTTTGTTGCAAGCTTGGTAAGAAGTCATGATATCCTGATTAAAAAAAATTTATAATTATATCTATTCTGATCATAAACTTTCGTGATCAATGACTTGCAGAACTTCGTAGATTTAGCCGGAAGTGAGCGGGCCTCACAGACACATGCTGACGGTGCTAGGCTTAGAGAAGGCTGCCATATAAACCTTAGTTTGATGACTCTAACAACTGTAATCAGAAAGCTCAGGTCAGAATCTGACATACGCACAGAACACACTGTTGTCTTCATTTCTACAGACTCCTTGATAACCTTAAATGAACTGACCAAGGAACTATTGGAATATTTTTGACACGTTTTTGCTGCTTCTTGGAGTCTTGCTGCATCTTTTCAAGAAGAAATTAAAATGGCATTCTGATGAGCTAATAAAATCTTACAGATTGTCTGAATCCTTTATCAAATTAATGTAAGAATTTATTCACATTATAGCGGTTATATCAAAACTGCATGAACATACGATTAAGGTCCTGTAACTAGTTAGATAATGCAAACATGTGTATAACTAGTTGCACATACTAATTTAAGGTCCTGTTTCCCAAACCATTCAATTTCTTGAACCTACTTTCACTAAATTGCAGGAAGTCATAATATATTTTTGAAACAATTAATTGATTTCCCCTTTTGTATTGGTAAATTGTTGTTAATGCTTTTAGTGTTGGAAAAAGAAGTGGTCACATTCCCTATCGAGACTCGAAGCTTACTCGCATATTGCAGCACTCTCTTGGTGGGAATGCACGTACTGCCATAATATGTACTTTAAGTCCAGCTTTGAGCCACTTCGAGCAATCTCGGAATACTCTCCTTTTTGCCACTCGAGCAAAGGAAGTGACAAATAATGCCCATGTCAACATGGTACTAATTCTTTATATTAGTATAATATAATTTATTGCAAATAAGACCTCAATTACCAATCTTAAAGTTTTTCCATTTCTTGCAAATTGTTTTAGGTTGTTTCGGAT
Organism: Boswellia sacra; assembly: GCA_013180625.2. Classification (NCBI taxonomy): domain Eukaryota; kingdom Viridiplantae; phylum Streptophyta; class Magnoliopsida; order Sapindales; family Burseraceae; genus Boswellia; species Boswellia sacra. Next base: position 1,801 of record SNVD02011290.1, on the reverse strand, counting down.
AAGCAGCTAGTGAAACATCTGCAGAAGGAAGTAGCAAGATTGGAAGCAGAACTGCGCACTCCTGATCCATCAAGGGAAAAAGATCTGAAAATTCAGCAGGTAAACTCCCATGCAGCGCTTTGGCTTGATAGAGTGACTAATTTTCAGTACTTTGAGTGCTTATTTCTTCTTGTTACATGTAGATGGAGATGGAAATTGAAGAACTAAGACGACAAAGAGATATGGCACAATCTCAGGTGGATGAGTTACGTCGAAAACTTCAAGAAGACCAGCAGGTCTTTTTATCTGTCTCTCAGAATCTTTCCTCCACTCTTTTCTCCTGATCAATTGCAATATATTGATTCATTTTTGTATAATGATGTGATTCAGGCTTCAAACCCAGTAGAGTTGCCCTGTCCATCAGTGAAGAAGTGTCTCTCTTACTCTGATGCATTGTCAAAACTTGATGGCAAGGAGGTAGGCCATGGTGATAGAACAAGGAAAGCAATGCTAAGGCAGTCTGTGAGGCAATCATCAACTGCTCCTTTCACTCTAATGCATGAAATTCGCAAGCTTGAGCACCTACAGGTACAGCTTGGAGACGAAGCAAATAGAGCGCTGGAAGTGCTACAAAAGGAAGTAGCTTGTCATAGACTAGGTAATCAAGATGCAGCCGAGACAATTGCTAAGCTGCAAGCAGAAATAAGGGAAATGCGTAGTGTTAGGTCGGTTCCAAAAGAGGTCGAAGTTGGAAGTGTAATAGCTCCTAATAAGAGTGTCTGTGCTAACCTCAAGGAAGAAATAACAAGACTTCACTCTCAGGGCAGCACCATTGCAGATCTTGAAGAGCAACTGGAAAATGTTCAGAAGTCTATAGATAAACTGGTGATGTCTCTTCCAAGCAGTAATCAACAATCTGACAGTGAAGCAATTATTCCCAAGGCTAAGAATCAGTCAAAGAAGAAAAAGTTACTTCCTTTAGCTGCAAGTAATGTTGTCAATCGGCCAAATTTTATAAAATCACCTTGCTCACCTCTGTCGACATCTCGACAAGTTTTGGAGTCTGAAATTGAAAATAGAGCTCCACAGAATGATGAAGCAGTGTCCAGTGAGACTCTGCAAGAGTCTGAGAAAGAGACTCCTACCAAGAGTGAAGAATGTGGAGATGTATCATCGAAAGAAGGCACTCCAGGCTACCAGCGTTCAAGTTCAGTTAATATGAAGAAAATGCAGAAGATGTTTCAGAATGCAGCTGAGGAGAATGTAAGAAACATAAGAGCATACGTAACAGAACTGAAAGAACGTGTGGCGAAACTGCAATACCAAAAGCAGCTACTCGTTTGCCAGGTATAATAGTTGCTTTTCTTCTAAACATCAATTTTATTCTCATTATGTTTCATATTTTTATTCCATTTACCGAGAACTCCACTCCATTTATTATGCCCCTGTAGGTGCTTGAGATGGAAGCGAATGAAGCAGCTGGATATAATTTGGAGAATGATGAGGATATAATTGAGGCAGAGGAACCCCAAGTTGCATGGCATATAACTTTTAGGGAGCAAAGGCAGCTGATTATTGAGCTATGGGATGTGTGCTATGTCTCCATCATTCATAGGACACAGTTTTATTTATTATTCAAGGGAGATCCAGCTGATCAAATATACATGGAAGTGGAGCTAAGGCGCCTGACCTGGTTGCAGCAGCATTTGGCAGAACTTGGAAATGCAACCCCAGTTCAAGTTGCAGGCGAACAAACCCTATCTCTAGCATCAAGGTTATTGTCTTCTTTTTCTTGGAAAAATTAATGCAAATAGTATTTTGA
>SNVD02011287.1:0-56636 GCA_013180625.2 Boswellia sacra | reverse complement strand
TTCTATAAACCTATCATGAGGTTCGCCGAAATCCCACATAACCACCTCCGGTTTTCAAAATCATATGTACATTCCATTTCCATTAAAAACAATTAGAAGTTCCATTAAAAACATAGGAATTTTCCCAAATTACCTTTAATTGACTATTGAAAATATTCAAAATTCTAAAATCCAAAAATCAAAATTAGAAAAATAAAGAAATTGTCTTGAAAGACGTAAACTTTGTAAGATAATTTTTTTATGGGCACAAATGCTATAAATTTTTTATTATTTCAACATTTTAATAAATTATTTTAATGTAAATTTTTTTGTAATAAAAAGTTTATTTTTTATTTTTAATCAAACAAGAAAATAATTATTTAAAGAAGGTTTTTGGTATTAGAGAAATGGTCAACTTAAGAAAAAGATCCATTGGAAAGTTAGATTGGAGAGACTGGACGCCTGGTTTGGTAAGAACTTGGTGATAAAGCTACCAGTTTGTGACAACCGAGAGATCTGAACCAGAAGCCTTGGATCTACTTCACAATGGTAGACAATTGCATTTGTCTTGGCAAATTGGCAAGAAAAAAAAAAAAAAAGCATTGAGATACACGCTATTCCAACAATGACCAGAAGTTATTTCTTTCCCTCCCCTAATTTTTTTTTTAAAATTTTATAAGGTATTTTGAAGACGTAGGTCGCAGGGGAAGCTGCATCTAAATCCATGCTTTTTATGATTCATTTGTAAGGCACAAGCTAATGTTCCTTCTATGTAATTTTGGCCTTTTGGTGGCATGGATGATGGCTGTCTATATATGATATTATACTCTAAGGTTGTGTTTGGTCGCAAGAAAAGAAAAGAGAGAGGAAAGGAAAAATAGGGGGCAAGAAAAATATGAGGGAAAGGAAAGGGTTTGAGAAATATTTTCTTTAATTTGTTTTTTTAATAATGGAATTATTGATGGAAATGAATCGTTCAAAAATTGATTGCACATAACTACCCTCAGTATTAAAATATATCATATCTATTTATAAAATATAATTTTATAAATGGATTAAAAATAAATAATTATCTATTAAATTAATATTTATGTATTAAAGTAATATAAAATTTTTTAAAAAACATATTAAATTAAAATAAAATTTTATTAAACAAATTGATTATTTATTGGATAATGTTATCATAAAATATATACAATTTTATATTTATTTTTATTATAATAAATAATTAATATTTATTATATATAGTTAATCTTTAATTATTCTTTTAAAAAAATGATGTACATTAAATAATCTAATAAAATTTATAACATTCATTATTTAATAATCTTCTATTTAAAATTGAGATTGGTTTTTAATTTGATAGTGGAACATCAATTAATAGATATTTTAGTAAATTTGTTTTCTACTTAACAAGATTATAAATTTAATTTAAAGATATAATTTATATACTTAAACATTATAATAAACTACGCAATAATATAAATATCCATTTTTTTTAATAAAAATCCAAACTAATTTTATCAAAAAATACTAATATAAAATATCGAATTTTTTATTGAATAAAAAATCCAAGTTATTATTATTAAAATTAGTCTTTTAAAAAAGAACAAAAAATCAAGTTACTTGCACATATCTCAAGTGAAGGGAAGTGAGGCGTTAGGATTGTTTTATGAGAAGGGCAATTTTGGCAAATCAAGTTGTTCAAAATACAACAATCAACTTTCCTTTGGTTGGAGTCTGGAAAACAAGTTACATAAACATTAGAAAAAAGGATTGTTAACAATCCTGTTTCCTTACTCAACTAATCCAACCGAACAAGTAAAACATAAATCCTAAGGAATCTTAACTCCTTTCTTTTGAGAATTCCTGAACCTGAACAATGCCTAATTATAGAGGTTTCAATTCAATCCTTCAGCTTTCTTATTTTCATGGATGGAGCGCTTTGCATAGTCAAGAAAATGCCTAGATTAAGTCACAAGATATTGTTGTGATTAGACTTGCAAAAGGGTCGGCTGACTGAATACATTGACAAATGAATTTTTCTTCTGTAAAAATTCAATAATTGGAGGTCCGAATGACTAACGTATGCGAAAGGGTTACCCACCAGACGTCTAGAATGTGTTCGTTTGTTGAAAACTTAACTCAAGCTCAGTTGTAGAAAGGTCAGTCAAATGAAAAATTTTCTTGTGAATGTTTCAACTTGCAACTTGTTGAACCCTCCCCTTGTATTCCAAAACGGCTACTGGTTCATCTGGTGTGGCACTTATGGCCCGTATAGGATATTGTTATTGTAATTATTACGGAGTTATTATTGGCACCCAATTGAGCACTTATGGCTTCCGCATTTGATAACAAACCAGCAAGCCCACTCATGCAAGCATCAGGAAATCGACATGTTTCTTGTGCTTTACAGCAAAAAGGGCAAGCTAATTTGTCCTAGCTACTTGCTTGATAGTGTGAAACGACAGAATTGATTATCTGCATCTAAAACAACAACATCAATTATCTCCCGGTACTCAATTTCTCTTTTCCTTATCTGAGGCATAAACTAGCAAGCTGATTAACAATTTGACAAACTCACTATCCCAAGAAGTCTTACAGTGGCCAGTTGATTAGAAAGTTTTGTGTTTTCTTTTTATTTTTATTTTTTAAATTTTGCTGATAGCCGTCCATCAACCCACTGTTCTGGGAAGTCTTGTAAAAATTACTACAATAACAAATGACATATAAACTTTTAAAAAATTATTAAAAATTTTACATTAACATCATTTAATAAAACCTTGAATATAAAAAATTTGTCGCATTTGCACCTGTAAGAGATTACCTTATAAAGTTTAAGTCTTCCAAGGCAATTTTTTTAAATGTTTCTAATTTTAATTTTTGTATTGTTAACATTTTGAATATTTTTAATAGCCAATTAAGGGTAATTTAGGAAAATTTATATTTTGTAACGGAATTTCTCACGATTCTTAATGAAGATAGGATGTATGTGGAATTTTCAGAATCAAAGGTGGTCATGTGAGCTTTCGGCAAACTTCAAGGGAGGATTGTGTGAGTGGCCCTATAATGTAAATAAAATATTTATCTTACCATTTTAATTTTTTAATATTTTTTAAATAAATAAATGAATTACTATATTTTACATTAATTTTAAAATTAAAATAATTTCATCTATTTCTTAAAATTAAATGTTCAAAAATTTTAATTTTAATAAGCTGAAGTTAAATTAAAAATAAATTAAAAAATAGAGGAATATTTTGTAATGTGCAGGATGTATATGTTGTAGAATTTGATAGTTTTAGTAATGTGTATTTCTTGCACATTGCCGAGTGCAGTTTCTGCCAATGTGCACTACATGCACATTGCTAAAAATCAACTTTAGCAACTTTTGGTAACACAAAAGAAATGCACGTTGAAAAAGCATCGTTGAGCAAGATGCCAAATTACGCATTGCCAAAAACCTGTTGCCATATCTCATTTTTCTTGTAGTGTGAATGAAATTATTAAAATTAAAATTAATAAAAAATTATAGTATTAAAAATAAATAACTAAATTATTTATATATATTAAAAAATTAAATTAAAAAATGAGAATAAATTTACTAATTTATTATTGAAAATAATAAAAATAAAATGAAAATGAAAATCTGAAGCAAATGCCAAAAATAGTCGTTGCCTATTGCTGTTGGTGGCATTTGGCAAGATCACTACCTCCGTTGTGGCCTCTATTCAACCCTCTACGAGAATATGTTGATATCGTCGGAGTTTACAAAGTTGATCAACAATATTTGGTAGTTAAAATTCCGACATCAACTTTAATGCCACATCTTGCCAATTTACGGCATAAATGATGTAAGCGTCAATAGATCTGGAGAAAGTGTCCGGCGATCCCAAAGGTCATGTCAGACGCCGAACAATAGCGGATGACAACTAGCAAAAGGCAAACGAAGGTGACTCTTTGATGATGTTTTTATTTTTTAAATTAATTTAATTTTATAATTCATTAACTAATTAATTAATTTTAAAATTCATTGCTTAATGACATTTTTGGGTATCTATTATTTTTAAGAGATAATTTTGATATTTTTATTTATCTAAATTTTAGTTTTTCAAAAATTGTCCCTTTTTTGGATTTGAGATCTAATACAAAACTATATTTTGATATAGTAGCTTTTTGAATAATCAGTTTTCAAAGAATTTATCAAATATCAAAATAATTATAGCTAATAATAAAATAAAAAAGAATAAAATAATTACTGTACCACAGTGGCGAAACGCACTCATAGTAACGTGCCACTGGGTGACTTACTAGTATTCAAACTCGTGGGAGAAGGGACAAGAACACCTCCGGTCTCCCATTATGCAGTTGTGATGGTGAAAAAATAATGATAATTGAACGTATACAATATTACAATATAGTCAAAGTTGCTGGGGAGATTATTATTTTAGTCTTCATATAATTTCCAAAAAGGTAGGTATGATTTATAATACAGTCAGAGTTGCTGGGGAGAATATTATTTTAGTCTTTATTTAATTTCCAAAAAGTTAGGCATGATGACTCTTATCTGCGGGGTTGAATGCTAATCCAATGGGGAAGGACTTTGGAGATCGAATTAGTCACCTTATATCAGGCAAGTCTTTAAAATCATCGTTCATGAACCACGTGATATTACAAGTCTTTTCTATATTTCCACAGAAATGCTTGTCTTTTTAGCTTTTCAAGTGCTTCCACATTTGGAAAAAATGCTCTTCCAGATGTTGAAATTGGAGTAGAGAAACAGCTGTTCCCACTCAATCATATTTAAGTATTGCCAAGCATTGGCAACATTCTGAAGTTAATAAAAGTTGGAAACAACGGTAGACTCAAGATTTAGATTTTAAGCTTTTAGCAGGCCGATCGATTCCCAATCGGATATAAAATAAAACTTAATATTTTATTTTATTTTAAGCATGCAGGCCGCCTTATCCTACGATTTCGAGAAGTTCAAAATTCCTGTGTTTGAATTTTGATGGAAGATAAAACGAATGTGGCTGAGTTAAAAGGATGATGGCTCCACAAGCCCGCCATGTTGACAAATTTGCCGCCGCCTGAATGCGCGCACATGCATGAATCAGAACAAATATAATCAAAATCAGGACAAAATAATTGACAAAAAAAACGAACTGAAACAGATTTCAAAACTAAAAAGAGTAATATTATAATCAAATTTTATAATTAATTCTTTATAATTGAGTGATAAAAATTTATTAGAGAAATAAAAAATAAAAATTATAATTCGTGATATGATAATTATTTTTCGATAGGATTTTGCCAACTCAAGTTGAAGGAAGGATTAGTTATAAATAAATTACATGTATAATATTATTTAACTAAAAAATATACCCAGTACACATTCAATCACGTGAGAATTCTCTTATTCTATGTTATATAATAACAAACGGTGAGACTACATATGCCTAAAAAATTTAATTTTTAGATCTATCCTTCTAAATACATCCATCATTACAAAATTAAATAATTTAATTTCTATTCGATTCATCTTCAAATTTTTGATAGTAACCTCATATGATTAACCAAATTACATGGATAGATTTTAAATTTAGTTAAGAATACAATAAAAACCAAAATAATTTACCTACAAGTTGACGATATATTTGGTTTTAAAAAATAAAACTCTTTTATAAATATATCTTTTCTTACCTAAGTTTATGACTCTTTTTATTTTTTTATTTCTAATAATAATTTTTAATTAAGAATTAATTTATTAATTTCAAGTTATGATTTATTTTCGTAATTATAAAAGAATAAAAATCTACTCAAAAAAATTTGCGACCAACAAAAATTTACTTAAAAAAACCTAGTTATTGTGGTGTATTTAAGAGGATGGGTGTGAAAATAAATTTTTTGGGTGCAAATAATCTCACCCAAAAACAAAAGATAATTGACAAATTGACACTCTATCTATTTAATATTGTAGAAAAGATTCTTAGATAATAGCTTGATACATATAATATAATATTATTTGTTGTCAATTTAAATTTTGTATGTAAATTTGTATTCTCGTAATTTAATATAAAATTATGAGATTACATAAAAAACTATCTCTAAAGTTTGACGTAATATTAGAAAGCCCCCATCTTTGATTTCACATATTTTACTTATTTCCTTTATATTAGAAAGCGACTACATCCAATGCCGGCTCAAGCATTTTTTGGGCCTAAGACGAAAATGATAGAATAGGCTGTTTGATATTTAACATAAATAGTTAAATAAATTTCATTAAAATGGTAACCCTTTTATTCAAAAAAATTTATCGTAATTCTATTATTATTGTTTCGTCAATTACAAAATTTTTGTTAGTATAAATTTATTGTTTTACTTACATATTTATCAAGAGGCTTTGTTATATATTTAAATAATTTTGTAAATATTTTCATAATTTTTTCTTATATCTACGTCGTTTATTTTACTTATTTTAATCACGAATCACGAAAATAGAACTAAAGAGAACAAAGACGATAAGGCTACTACAACTATGCAACTATAAATACGTTACAAAGCGTGCCAGTGACTCACAGATAAACTCAACAAAGTTATCTTACCTATTAGTTGAAAGAAAGCAAAGCAAAGCAATAATGTTGAGTGGTGGTGAAGTGATAAGCAACAAGCAAGTGATATTCAAGAACTTCGTTGATGGGTTCCCTAAAGAATCAGACATGTACGTGAAAACAAGCTCTATTTCACTGAAAGTAGAACAAGGCTCAAATGCAGTTCTTGTTAAGAATCTTTACTTGTCTTGTGATCCCTACATGAGGAACCGCATGAACCATATTGAAAATCCTGAAAATCCTGAAGATGTTGAGTCCTCTTCCTTCGTAATCGGCGCTGTAAGCATTAGTACTTGAAACACATATATACATTTTCTTTTTTGTTGGATGAATCATGATAATTTGCTTGTGTTCGGATACTGAGAACGTGATGAGAGAAAAAGAAAGGAAATTTTCCAAGAAGTGTTTTGTTTTTTAAATGTATGTTTATATTTTACCAATAACATTGCAGCCATTGGATGGATTTGGAGTGGCTAGAGTTGTGGATTCAGGGCATCCAGCTTATAAGAAAGGAGATTTGGTTTGGGGAGTTGTAGGATGGGAAGAGTACAGTCTCATTAAGCACCCCCAAGGCCTCTTTAAGATCCATCATACTGATGTTCCCTTGTCCTACTATACTGGAATTCTTGGTAAGTTTTTCTGTTTCTTCACTTCACCAGACGAGATAGGAATATTACGTAACATTTAATCTTTGATTCCAGTGAAATGAGTTGTAATGAAATCATTTTCATGATAGATATTAAATTTTTTTTTTTATTCTTATATAGTCCCGTGGGTGGGTTTTGGTCCAGTCATCAACTTTACTGAAGGTCCCAGCCACCCAGCAAGCTCATTTTCCAGAGGCTTGGCTTGGCGGGCTTAATTAAAAGTATTTTTTCATATAACAAAATTTGATTACAAATTTAATATCAATAATACCATTTGTATAAAATGAATTAATTTAAAAAAATTAGATGAAAAACTGCAATAGGAAGAGATTTCTGCCGGTGTTAAATTTTAATATAATAGAATGGATGATGATCTCTATCATTTTTTTTTTTTTTTGGTTTTGCTTGCAGGTATGCCCGGTATTACTGCTTGGGCTGGTTTCTATGAAACTTGTGCTCCTAAGAAAGGAGAATATGTCTACGTTTCAGCAGCATCTGGTGCGGTTGGTCAGCTTGTTGGGCAATTTGCTAAGTTGATGGGTTGTTATGTTGTTGGTAGCGCTGGAAGTAAAGAAAAGGTGAGCCAGTTGTAACTAGCTAGTATACTTCATTCCTAAATTTGCTTGCCATTTGTCATGTGATTGTTGTAAAGCTTGCAGTTTGTTGTTTATTCAGCAACGAGTCAGTTGAATGCTTGTGGGAATTATTATGCAGAGCCGCAAAATATATACAATTGTGGTTAATGCAAATTTAATTTGACGTTTGTAATTCACTCTTGAAAATTTGTCAAATGTCATGTGTTTTCCCAAATCTTGTTTTTGCCACTAATTAGTTTCTTGACAATTTAATAAAACTGGAATCTTCTGATCCTTCTTAATGTTTTTGCTACTAGTTTTCAGCCTCAATCTGTAAACTCATACTGTGGTTTTCCTACTACTCTTTGTTAGGTCGAATTATTGAAGAACAAGTTTGGATTTGATGATGCTTTCAATTATAAAGAGGAGCCTGACTTAGATGCAGCTCTAAAAAGGTCAGTGTCACTGCATTCTCTGAAGCTTCAGATGCAGATCAGAATACAGAGGCATGCAGGGCCATCATATAATAAAAAGCAAAAAATGTTTTCAATATTGTCCCCTTGCTCAAATTGATGTAATTAAATAAGATATATACAAATAATGCCTGTTTCCATTCATATCTTCATTGAGTCTCATAATTTTTATCTCTTACATTTTTGCTAGGTGCTTTCCTGGGGGCATTGACATTTACTTCGAGAACGTAGGGGGGAAAATGCTTGATGCAGTGCTCCTAAACATGAGAATTCGTGGACGTATTGCTGTTTGTGGAATGATCTCACAATATAATCTTAGCAAACCTGAGGGTGTGCACAATTTGATACTACTTGTTGGCAAGCGGGTTCGCATGGAAGGGATATTGGCCATTGATTACTTTCCCCAGTACGGAAAGTTTTTGGATGTGGTGCTACCTATCATCCGAGAAGGAAAGATTGTTTATGTGGAAGACATAGCTGAAAGTCTCGAAAGTGCTCCTGCTGCTCTTGCAGGTCTTTTCAGCGGACGCAATGTTGGAAAGCAATTAGTTGCAGTTGCTCGGGAATAAGTATATTTTGTTGCGTACATAAGTAACTGAACTCTGCGCCAATAAATAAATAATCTGTCTAGAGGTCTTCGAGGATTCTGTTTAGGCCATCTTTTTTGAAAATAAATTACTATTCAATTTGGATAAGTCTCTTGTCAATTCTATGTAGTCAAGCTATTGATATTACTGGATTTTACCATTCAATGCATTGAAGTTGAACTGCTTATGGATGCTACTTTTGGTGTAGATTGGAATAAAATGTACTTGAGTTCAAGATTTTAATTCGAAGTGTTGTTAATTTGTGGGGAGCAAAGAGGTTAACATCCTATGCTGTCACCACAAACGAGCATAGAAAATGGAAAACAATTTTTTGTAGGACTTACATCATACTTTTTAGGGTATTTTTGTCATTTTATTACTAGGAATTGGTTTCTTAAGACATTTTCGTTAGTTAGTTTTCATTAAAAAATTTGTTGGAGTAAAATTTTTTTAAAAGAATAAAAATGGCCCACCCTTGCAGGTTTACCACTCAACAACGCCTCTATGTTTGATAAACTGACATAATCACCCTCTTTTTTCACCAGCATAACCTAATCTGTTAATAGATGATACTGCAAGGACAAAAGTACCCCCATACCTTTTAAAAAAATAATCTGAAAAATTAAATAAATAAACAAATTAAAGATAAAAAATGCAGAAAACACCTCCAATAAATTAAAAAAACCAAAATAATAATAACTGCTGCTTTTCAGTCATCTTATTCTCATACACGCTTAACACACGTGCAAGCCACAAAAACAAAAACAAATAAAGCTACTTCAACCATGGAACTGTAAGGACCATAAAAATCACGTCAAAGACTCATAAATAAGCTCAAGCAAATATTTTCATCTTTTACTTGTTGAAAGAAAGTAAAACTATAACGTTCGCAATTTATTTCAATGTAAAGTTGATTAAGTATGTTTTCCCAGTGGCCTAATTTTATTATAATAGGGCTATTTATGTCATTTAAGAGTTTATCTAGTATTATTGTTAATAAAGGGAATTTTATTTAGATTTAAATTAGGAAGAGATAATAAGTAATTATTCTTATTCTTTTGGGATCACCTAAGTAAGATACATAAGTTATCTTTATCTAGCATATATATATATATATATATATATAACTTTATAACACAAAAGCTAGGGTTTAGACGTGAAGGCTAGGATTAAGCGCTGAAACTCAGAGATTTTGAAGTTAAACTCCTATTTCTCTAGTTTGATTTGTTGATTATATACTAGGATTATTGTAGCTCAAACTTAGACTAGAAATTTTGTAGAGGTTTAGGAAACTGTTTGGTATTGCTGAATTTATTTAGAACCTTAAGATCAAATTTCTTTATATATTTTTAACATATATTCTAGACAAAGACAATAATATGTGGGATTTTATTTCACATCAAAATGTTAATGTTTGTATTTATTATCAATTTTCAAAATCTGTTGAAAATCTAGAAAAACTATAGACTCTATATTTTATGAATTAGAAAATTATTTTACATATGCTAGAGATTCCAAACAATTATGAAATTTTATATGCTATCCTTTCAATATGATGATGTGTTTTTGTAAATTTTTGAGATTTTTTGACTTATAGATTAATTGTTCTGAAATTTTGAATTTGAACATGTTAAACATAGAATTTTTGGATAGAACTCACCAGAAGGAATAAAAAATCGTTCAAAAATACTTGTTGAAATTAAAATGTTTTGGGGAATTTTATGCATAATCTTTTGTATATCTAGTTTACTTCCGCAAAATCCCAGGCTAATTGGAGTAAATTTGAAGTTTCCAAAATTTTTAGTGAAGCCATTGCTTAGAGATGGAGACTTAATTAGAATGATTTGGGTTAAGAATTTTTGTAAGAATTTTGTGGCACGATTTAGTGCTGAGTATATGATCTTATTGTAATACTCTTTGGTTATGATTCCATAGGATCTTTATTGGGAGGGTAGGAGCTAGTATATATTCTTTTCAGGATCGATTGAAGTAAGTAACATCATACATATATTAAAACAAAAGTACATGTCTATGATGAATAATTTATGAAACATTTTGTTATGAGATTTTATGATTAGTCTGTTTTGGAATAAAGATTAGAAAATTCTAGTGTTTTACTAAATTCTTTAACTATTTCTCAAAACCATTTTATATACCGTTTCTAGTAAAAGGAAATGTTAACAATTTTACAACATATTATTAAATTTGCATTTGAGTATTAAGATGATTTTGTCTCATTGTCCATAGTTTCTAAATATTGTTATGATCTGAAATATCTAAGATCTGGACCCAACTGTAGTATTAATGTGTACATGACTTCAGAAATCTGGACTAGATCACTAGGGTTATGGGTGAGACTATGTGACATGAGTTATATTTTAATTGTTTTCTCTAGAGTTTTGATGATATGAATGTTTACATCTCTATTTTCAATACACTGAAAATATTGAACTGCAAACGAAATGTTTCGATTATAATTGTTTTAAGATATCAAAAAGTTGTGCATGATTTGTATTATCCCGGCCCATGGTTGGGCTAGGCTTTGATACCACTTGTAACACCCTGCCTTGCATGTGACACTTTGCATTGCGTATGGTGCTTTGCGGTCCCTAAAAACCCTCAAGAGGTGGCCCCTACATAGTCTTAAGAGGTAGTCCCCATGCATGCGCGAGGCTTAACACCTCGGTCCACTATCTAATATTGTCCGCTTTGGACATAAAATGTGCCACGATTTTGCTTTTGGATTTTGCAAGTAAAAGGTCTCTAATAGCTTAAGGAGCTCACAACATATATGAAGTTGACACATCAAAAAATAAGATTATCTCTCAAGTATAGAAGTGTCGAAGTAATAAACCCGGTAAGACCAAAGTCGATCCACAAGGAAGGGAATTTAGCGGTACAAACTAAAAGTTAAGCAAATATAATAAGAATGATTTAAATGAATAACAACATGATATTAAAAAATAAAAGGATGGATGGGAGGCGGTACTGCTGACCATTCGAATGTAAAACAAAAATAAAAGATGGTAAAACCATCCATAAAAATAGGAGATAAAACCTACCATAGCAAAAAAAAGAATAAGTTTACAAACAATAAATGAGAATAATTAAAATACACAAGTAAAAGGAATTAACACAATAATGATGAAAGTTAAAATTAGGAGATTCGCCTTTGATATATCAAATAAGGATAAAAACCCCAATTATAACTCAATTGGAATCCACATATTAAGGAAGTTTCAATTGGAAGGTATGTCATTTAAGCCCATTTTAGTTATATGAATTATATTTGTTTCATTAACAATATTTATATCACTTCTTGTAAATGGGTTCAAGCATCCAATGTGCCAATCACCATATGTCTACAATAAATCAAGGTTCCTAACTAGACTTGTGTTGGTAAGGAAGGACCATACGACTCTAGAAAGGATCCAAGCATTTGATGTCCTAAGGATTGTCTACAATGGATCAAGACCTCCACTTTACGAGTGGTGTCAAGATTGATCAGGAAAATAAATATTAATCATATAAAATAAATAACAAAAGATTATGATTTTTAAGCACATATTAAAGGCTTAGAGCATCCTTATTCTCATATCAAGGGTTTCACCCTTTCATCTTAGCAAGAGAGAATTTAGCAAGACATTATGAAAGAAAAAAACAAATTGCAAAAAGAAAATGATTTATTAATAACATTAAGAGAATAAAACACAAGAGAAAAACACAATAATAAGAGATCCCAGCCAAAGCTAAAATGCCCTAATGGGTCATAATGCACCTTTATTTATAGATATATTTAGGGGCAAACTTGTCAAATTACAAAGGGGCAATTGTAAAATATCTTGTTGATAATTTGGATCATCATGTGCACCGACTTTGACCATCAATTTCAGCATTGAATTGTTTATAATTTTGATCACATATCTTCATGAAAGTTGTAGATATTTCTCTCAGCTTTCTAGAACATCTTGATTCATACGATTTAGATATGTATATCAAGAGATATGGTTAAAATACGGAGGCATGGTTAGGCTAGGTAGAAACTACATATGGGTTCACTTCAAGCCCATTTTTGGTCCAGTAACAGCCCGAATTTGATGATGCTTGTGAATTACGATCTTATAGATAATTTAATCAGCTTTCTAACAAATCAAGATTTACACCATGCTGGTCTATAAATAGAAAGTTATACCCATTTTATCGAACCTGTAACAAAAATCAAAATTAAGATAAAGTTAATTCAAAAGATGTAAAGACTACAAATATGCTTAAGTTGAGGAATTTAATGACACTATTAGTATAAAATAATGGATTAAACTCTTATTAATTATACATTTAAGTGTTCATCAGAAGCCCTTTTACATACCATTCCTAAGCGATGTGGAATGCTACGTTTACCCTATACCCCACTTAACCATTCTAGGAATCAAGCATCCTCGCTTGATTAGGTTTACATCCACAAGGTGACAATCTACACTTCTAGTTGGGCTAGGCTCTAATACCATAACTGTAACACCCTGGCACGTGATATACATAAGACAAATCAGAATGTAACACCTTTATTCCATATAATAACAAACGACAGAAATATCTAATTAAGTACTACAAAGCAAGGGATAAAACAATCCCATTATTCCAATTCCAAAGTAGTCTCATACCCAAACTTTAACGCCAAAATAACAAAACAGACTCCACTAATAAAGAAAAACTAGCATCTTCCAATAAAGCAACGCTATCAATCCCCCCAACTAGACCATAGCCCAGAAGCTTATTTTACAAAATGGCGGTCATAAGGGGTAAGCCGTCAACTTAATAAGCAATAACACAATAATGTGTACGTAAATAATTTTTTAGAGAAACTTTTGAAACCTATAACTTATAAAACATTTATGATACAAAAATGACAATATAAACATTATGAATAACAATAATAATTTGGCAAAATTATTATCGAACTTTCATTTTACAAATAGAAAGATAGCTCTTGCCACATAGTGTCACCCATAGCTTGGTGACCTGGCCCGATACATTAATAGAACTTTAGTTGATCACACGTTAACTTTAACATAGACATGTGCACATACTTTATCATTAATCTAGCTACACACATTAACATTAACACTACATTATAGAACAGACATTGAGCCAAAATAATTGTTCATATTATTCAAATATAAAATATTAATAAACATGAACATTTAGTTTGTAAAAGATTTAATAAAATTTTGAGCAAATGAAATAAATACTTGAAAAGGTTTTGAAACATTTTGGAGTAACGTTATAAGATAGAGTTTACTTTTAAATCACTGAAAATTACTTTATAATTGTAAATAAGCAAAAGATAAAGTTTTGAAAATTGCTTAGTAAAATGCAAAAATGGTAAAGTTTCCAATAGTTCAATAAATACAGAAAAAAATAAGCACATTATAGTGGTACTACTTACTTTCAAAATTGATCAAAATCGCACTACTGATAACTGCTTGGATTATCATGAATTCCTAGTAATTAACCAAACAAAATAGTAGCGTTAAAATCAACTCTTAAATCCTCCTAGCAAATCAATTTTGACTATGAATAGTGATAATTCTAAGATTTTTATCTCAAACATTCCTATTCGTATGGGCTTAAACATTTACGTGAGTATTCTAGACATTTATATTATATTCCATGAATTTTCTTATAATGTTTAAACTATAGAATCAAACTTTAAATTAAAAAAAATTGGATACAAAGGAACTATAAAATAGTATCCATCAGTGAGTCAGCTCGCTTTGAGAATTTTTATAAAACTACATATAAACTAAAAACTATAAAAATTTGCACAACAAGTTTATAAATGTAAAAGAAACACCATGTAAAATTCGTAAATTTTGGGCTTCATTTGATAAGTAAATACAATTCACAAATTCAGATATAACCTTTTAATAATTAGTTTTTCAGCCTATAGAACCAGATTTGAAAATCCTTAAAAATTATAAATCAATAATATTTTTAGGCAAATAAAATATATGAAGACAATTGATAGATATAGAAATCATGATAAAAAGGTTAGATTGTAAATTTTTTGGTAATAATACAGAAAAATTCATTACGGCAACATGTCCAGAACTCATATAGAATATCGATCTTATCTATATAATGTTGTCTACCGAAGGAATAGGCTATCCATGTATCATATAAAAATCAATTAGAGTGAAACATATTTCACATTTATTGCACGTTTGGACCTCTGCTATTGGAATTTTGTATAATCTAAAATAATAATAGGAGATTTGTACACATAACTCAAAGACGTTGGAGCCAAAAAGAATCTAGTTTGACTAATATTATCGTCCTTCAATGACTATTCACCAGCCACCCTTAAAGTAACATAAAAAACAATCGATTCACAATCGTATAACCCTAATGTAAAATAACGTTACAAAATTCTTTACCTACCAAAATTCCTCTATTGCAAAACTTAAAGATGCAACCCTAGGGCTTATCTCATTTAGCTTTGAATACCCAACGCATTTGATCAATTCTAAATTCCATCTACGATAACAAAATATCTCTCTTAATAACTTAGAACAATCAACTCAACTTGACTTCTATTGATTCTATCAATTATCTAAACTCAACGTAATTCAATGTGTTGATCACGTTTACTACTTTGTCAACTTCCATCCTTATTATCTCCCTTCCAATAACTTTAATAACTTCTTTTTTGTTCATCTTCTATTTATCACCTTCCAAAAGTATCAAGATAAACATGATTAATTCTTTCCATCTTGATAATATCTCAATGAGCTTCTTTTGCTCCAATCTATTAAAATATAATTTAATTCTCCAATTCAATTTCATATATTAATTGCATCCATCATACTCCATAAATAACGAAACCATTTACTAAAATTCATAACACCCTTTAATGCTTAGCTAATCAATAAAATAAAAATATAGGTATTACAACTCTCCCTCTCTAAAATAAATTTCATCCCCGAAATTTGCTACATGTCTTTAGACTTCAAAATAATAAGCATACTTCTCATTTGTCTCTATCATCTAGCTTAAACTCTTGTCTCCTACCTTTCTTAGCATATCTTTATCCTTAATAAAGAGAAAATTTTGCCATGATCTTTTAATTTCCTTGAATATCAAGGTTATCAGTCTTATATAAGTAAACACAATTTCTATAATAAAGCAATTTGTTGCTAACATAGTAAAGAGTCAGACAAAACCGATATCATACCTCACTAATAATAATAATTTTAATTAACAAGGAATCCTTTTCGAATGAATAACCTAGCACACAAGACTTATGTACTCAATCAACCACTATTCAATTGCTTGTAAGAAATACAATAAATAAAAGATCACTTAGCGGTGCACTAGTTTTCTAATCATAGCAAACAAAAGCATGGGATAGAAAAGAGTGTCTAGCACCAAATTGAATAATGCCTTAGTGTCTATGGAATAGAGTACTTGATGCCACATAATTAAAGCAACATGTACCCTGGTCCTCAATTTCTTCCACTTCCCCCTATTAGGTTATGCATTTGAAAAGTTTTCACACCTCTTCGGACAATCCTTGAGCTTGTGATGAGCCTTCACACAACTAAAACAACCTCCTATACTATAATTGCATTCTCTCTAATACGTCTTGCAATAATGAGAACATGTGGGAAATTTATAAGCTATACCACCATTAAATCCTTTTTCATCTTGCATCTTATTGCCTTTAAAACAGTTTCCATTATGTGACCTACCTTGTCCATTCTTGTTTCGACGATCACGAGCCTCGTGCAACTCATTCTAATAGCGCTCTGTTATCATAGCTAGATCCACCGATTCAGCATACTCGTTCAACTTGAGGATTGATAATCGAGCCTTGAGAGCTGGAAGTGATCTGTCAAAGAATTGTTGGCATTTCGTATCTTCCTCGAAAGTAGGCACAAATCAAGACAAGGCAGTGAACTCCATTTATATTCAGCCACTGAGTTGTTACCTTAAATCAATGTAAGAAAGTCTGCCTCCATCTGATGGCGAACTCGATCTGGAAGTACTTCTAATTAAAAACTTCCTCAAACATCCCCCAAGTGATAGGCGCCTCCCCCAAGCGAGTCCTTATGAGGTGAGAAATGACTTCCTACCAATAATTAGATCCATACTTCAACATGAAAGCAGCAAAAGCCATTTTTTGTTCGTTAGTACACCCAATGGTTATGAATATCTTCTCGCTCTCTTTAAGCCATGCTTTAGCAACCAATGGCTCTACACCTTTATGAAAGGCAGGTGTCTCAATTTCTTAAATTGTTCCATAGATGCCCTAGATCTGCTTTCACTCGACTACCCCTCTTCAATATGTCTTATAATAGTTCTTCCTCGTGCAATTTCCTCTAACAACTTAGTCTATTGTTTGAAAATATTAGCCATGTTTTGCATTAAGGAATTTGCCTCCAAGGTGGTGCCTGGGAATTATTGCCCTTCTTTTGGTTCGTAAGTTTTGTATTCCTTCTTCTACATGCCACTCCTTGAATGGTAGGATTGGGATTGCTATCGTTCGTGTTCCTAGGACCTTGGGTCATTACTTTGCGTTTGAAGAAATATAAATCTTATATAAGTAACACAATTCATAAAGGTTCTAAATTTTATTAATAGTAGCAAGAATCTCAAACAATCGTCATATGATCAGATATCAAATATCATCTAATAAGCGACAAATCCAAATCATAATCTTTCAATGGCTTCTCTATGGTGGCCTTCAATTGCCTTATATTAGGGGCTTTAACACCAAAAGGGGTTTCCATAGATGCTAGAGCATTGTTCAATTTAGTGCTAGACAGCCTTTTCTATCCCATGCTTTTGTTTGCTACGATTAGGAAAGTAGTAAACCATTAAGTGATCTTTCATTTATTGCACTTCTTACAAGCGATTGAATATTGGTTGATTGAGTTCATAAGTTTTATGCTTTATTATTCATTCGAAGAGGGATTCCTTGTTAATTAAATTGTAATTATTTGTGAGGTACGATATCTATTTTGTCTTAAGAATGGATTCGCAGCAAGTTTACTATGTTAGTACAAATTGTTTCATTATGGAAATTGAGTTTACTTATCTAAGACTGATAACCTTGATATTCAAGGAAATTGAAAGATCATGGCAAAATTTTTCTCTTTATTAAGGATAAAGATATGCTAAGAAATGTAGGAGATAAGAGTTTAAGCTAGACGATAAAGATAAAGGAGAAATATGCTTACTATTTAGAAGTCTAAAGACATGCATCACATTTCGAGGATGAAATTTGTTTTTAGAGGGGGAGAATTGTAATACCTGTATTTTTATTTTATTTATTAGCTAAGCATTGAAGGGTGCTGTGAATTTTTGTAAATGGTTTAGTTATTTATGGAGTATGACTGATGCAATTAATATATGAAATTAAATTGGAGAATTGAATTATATTTTAATTGATTAGAGTAAAACAAGCTCATTGTGATATTATCAAGATGGAATGAATTAACCAGGTTTACCTTGATACTTTTGGAAGGTGATAAATAGAAGATGAAGCAAAAGGAAGTTATTAAAGTTATTGGAAAGGAGATAATAAGGATGAAAGTTGATGAAGTAGTAAACGTGATCAACACATTGGATTACGTTGATTTTGGATAATTGATGGAATCAATAGAAGTCAAATTGAGTTGATTGTGCTAAGTTATTAAGAGAGATGTTTTGTTACATGGTGTTTCTTTTACATGTATAAACTTGTTCTATAAATTTTCATAGTTTTTAGTTCAGTATTTAGTTCTATAAAAATTCTTAGAGTTAGCTGACTCACTGATGGATACTATTTGACAGTTCTTCTATATCCAAAAATTTTATTTATTTAAAATTGATTATGTAGATTAAAAGTTTTAAGAAAATTCATGGAATAGAATATGCATGTCCAGAATACTCATGTAAATTTTTAGGCCTATACGAATATGAATGTTTGAGATAAAAAATCTTAGAATCGTCGCTATTCATATTTCAAAACTGATTTGTTAGAAAGATTTTAGAGTTGATTTTAATGCAATTATTTTGTTTGGTTAATTGCTAGAAATTCATGATAATCTAGAATGTTAGAAGTCATGTGATTTTGATCAGATTTGTGGGTAAGTAATACCACTATAATGTGCGTATTGTTTTTCGTGTTTATCAAACTATTCCAAGCTTTATCCCTTTTGCGTTTTTCTAAGTCATTTTCAAGACTTTATCTTTGGCTTATTTGCAATTATAAAATAATTTTTAGTGATTTAAAACTAAACTTTATCTTATAATGTTACTCCAAAATGTTTCAAAACCTTTTTGAGTGTTTATTTCATTTACTGAAAACTTTGTTAAATCTTTTACACAATAAATGTTTATATTGATTAATGTTTTATATTTGAATAATGTGAACAATCATTTTGGCTCAATGTCCATACTATAATGTAATGTTAACATGTCCAGCTGGATTAGTAATAAAGTATGTGTGCATGCCCATGTTAAAGTTAATATGTGATCGATTAAAGGTCTATTAATGTATCGAGCTGGGTCACTAGGCTATGGGTGCACTACGTGGCAAGAGCTATCTTTTTATTTGTAAACTGAAATTTTGATAATAAGTTTCCCAAATTATTATTATTATTATTGATAATGTTTATATTGTTATTTTCGTATCGTAAATGTTTTATAAGTTATAGGTTTCAAAAGTTTCTCAAAACGTTTATTTATGTATAAATTATTGCATTGTTGCTTATTATATAACGGCTTACCTGTCATCACCACCATTTTGCAGAATAAGCTTCTAGGCTATGGTTTAGTTGGAGGGATTGTTAAAGCTGCTTTATTGGAAGACAAGACAATAGTTTTTCTTTATTAGTGGAGTTTGTTTTGTTATTTGGGAGTTAAAGTTTGGGTATGAGATTACTTTGGAATTGTAATAATTGGATTGTTTTATCCCTAGATTTGTAGTGCTTTCCCTAGTTTGTTAGTATATGGAATAAATTTGTTGCATTCCTATTTGGCATGTGCATATCACATGCCATATTTGGGGTGTTAAATGATTTTAATTACCAAGTTGATGGCTCACCCTTGGTCTCCAACATTTTACAGAATAGTCTTGGATGTCTTAGTTGAGGTTGGTGGTTGATTTTTGGAGCTTTAATTCTATTTGGAGTTACGCAATAATAAGTAGATTTTAGTATAAGTTATAGGTTTCAAAAGTTTATAAGTTAAAGATTTCAAAAGTTTCTTTAAACGTTTGTTTATGTACACATTATTGTGTTATTGCTTTTCAGTTGACGGCTTACACTTGTCACCACCATTTGGTAAAATAAGCTTCTAGGCTATGGTCTAGTTGGAGGGATGTTAGAGCTGCTTTATTGGAAGACAATTATTTTACTTTAGTAGTGGAGTTTGTTTTGTTATTTGGGAGTTAAAGTTTGTGTATGAGACTACTTTGGAATTGTAATAGTGGGATTGTTTTATCCTTAAATTTTCAGTAGTTAATTGGACATTTCTATAGTTGGTCATTATATGGAATAAAGTTGTTGGATTCCAATTTGGCATGTATATATTATGTGCTATATTTGGGTTGTTATATAATTTTATTTACTAAGTTGGCAGCTCACCCTTGGTCTCTAACATTTTGTATTGGTTGAGCTTGGTGGTTGATTTTTAGAGCTTTAATTTTGTTTGAAGTTATGCAATAATGAGAAGACTCTATTAGTTTAATTGTATTTGTACTTGAGTTTGTTAAACTTTGTTTTGTTTAGAGAGATACTTAATTGTTTTCTTTATTTTCTCTTAATGTGATGGATTATTGAAGTAAGAGATTAATTGCTAGTATCTCCTTAGTTTATAAGCTTTATTTGTATATCAGCTTTGGGGCATTATAAAAACAAAGCAAAGCAAGCAATATTGATGGAGAGAAGTGGTGACATGATAAGCAATAAGCAGGTGTAATTAAGAACTTCGTTGACGATGGGTTCCCCAAAGAATTATACATGTACATGAAAACTAGTTATATTTTACTGAAACTAGAAAGAGGTTCAAATGCGGTTCTTGTTAAGAATCTTTACTTGTCTTGTGATCTTATCATGAGAATTGCATCAAGTATAATGAAGATCCTGAGTTCCCTTGCTTCAAAGTCGATACTCCCAACAAATTCTATATGACTCGTTAACAAGACACGAACCCATTCTATAAAAAAGTGTTTTGGATCTAATATTATCGGATCAGATTGTTAATGGATTAACACAATAAAATCCATTTGATATTGGACTGTGTTTGGGTTTATACTATAAAAAACCGTTTAACTTGTTTAACTCATTAATATTAAGGATAATTTAGTAAATTTATTTATGATACATAAAAATATAATAAAATATAAAAAATTATATTATTTTTTTCTTAGTATTGTATGAGTATGACATTTTGGTAGGAGTACAAGGATTAAACTTATAGAATATCCTATTTCATTTTTGGGAAACATTCAATAATTGGATATTTTTTAATTATTTATCTTAAATTACTTTAGATATTTCTTTCAATGATGTTGGATACAAAGTTTGATTTATATTTCGTATTATATTAAATTTTGATATAATATATTTTAAAATATTTGTTACATATTAAATGTATAACTATTAGTCATGTTTATGTTTAGAATTTATACAAATTACGGTACACATGTTATTGTCTAACTTTAAAATAAAAAAACGGATTAAATGGGTTGGATTCAGATAACATGTTAAGTTAACAGTTATGTTTGGATTCTAAGATTTAAACCCAATAAGTTAATGGATGAGATTTAGATTAACATAATTTGACACGATATGATTACAAAACGATACGAAACTGCTCTAAAACGACTCGTTATCAGGTCTAGTTGTAAGCTTTACTTGGAACACATCTACAATAGTTTTCTTGTCTTTGTTGAATAAATGAAAAAAAAGGAAAATTTTTTAGTAGGGTTTTGAAAAGAAAGGAATTGTTGGTGAGTTGTTCAGTTGCTTCACTTCCCTTGATGAGAATAGCTAGGATTACTAATATGTTTACTGCATTTGTATGTATGCAACCTTTGATATGAGTGAAATGAGTAATAATTAAGCCATTTCGATTTCAGATAAATTTTTTCCTATTCTTTGTGTGGGATAGCTTTTCTATTATTGATTTATTAAGAGTAATACTAGGTTTACAACATTTATACAATCTAAACTCTATAAACTGATGTAGTAGCGTAAATGGCCAAAATTCATTGGAGGAGGAAAAAACAAAAATGGATATATTATTGATTTAGTAAAGTGTCTGACCCCATATTCCTCTTGCAATCGCTACAAATGATGGTTAAAATGGATGGTGAGAAGGTTTCATTTTAGAATCTTATAATGCCTAGTTAAATATCCACTAGGTTATATATGCAAAGACCCTCCTCCCATTAGTATTATACCTTTTGAGAAAGCCCAAAACCACAAAACTATACCGAATAATAAGTAGGAGTTGGTGAATATATATTAAATTACTTGTCATATTTCAATTAGATAACAAAAGATGAATCCATCATGCATGGTTTGGACTTGTTGCATATAATGGAATCAACTAAGTACAACTTTTGGGCAAAAGGAAACTATAAAGTCAGAGATGCATTTTCAATTGTTTTGTTTTATTTTATTAATGATCCCTATAATTGTTTTTGTGTGTTCGTTTTTTTACAGTTATGCCTGGTATGACTGTTTAGGCTTGCTTCTATACAGTTTGTTCTCCTATGAAAGGAGAATATGTATATGTCTCAGCAGCATCTGGTGCAGTTTGTCGGCTTCTTGGGCAATTTCCAAAGTTGATATGTTGTTGTGTTGTCAAAAATGCTGGTAGCAAAGAAAAGGTGAGCCAATTGTCACTTGAATAATTCCTTCTCTTAAAACAATCAATGCCTAGATATCAACAACTGATTTTGCTATCATTTTGTGGTTCTGTTTTAGAATATTTGGTGATTGGTTAAGATTTAAATTTATTACAAAATAGAACAGCATCATATAGTTGAGGTTAATGTGAAACTTGTCAAAGGTCATATATTTTACTGGATCTTGTATTTTGCCATTCTTAAAATTTCAATAAAAGCAGGAACTTTTTTATCCTAGTTTCACTATTGATGCACTAAAGCTGCTAATCCATCTAAAGGAACCAAATTTTGCTTCACACGTACAAGACCCAATTTGTAGCCCTTCTTAATCTCCATGACTCCACAGTGGCCCAACAACTTCAGTTTGGCCTCCTTGTCATGCAGCTTCTACATGGGCGACGGGTGGCTACCTACAAAGGCACTCTGACACCTAAGTCAGGATCTTTCGATGGATATCCAGTCATCAGAATATGATAAGCAATAACAATCAATGGGAATTAAGTGCATCAAAAATCATCAGCAAGTCAACAATTTTCCTTTTTTGAGAAGAAGATGATAATGAAGATAATGAGAGTTAGAAGAATAATAGAGTTCAGAATCGTGGGAGCTCTCTCCTTCCCAAGCTATATATCTTCTCCTTGGCCTCTATTGAGCCCTCCACCACTTACCGTCTTTCTCTCATTTTTGGTTACCTCTATTTTATTTTCCTTCCTCTTTTGGAATTTCTTCTCTTGGAAACTCAAGTCTCACCATCCCATCATATCTCTTACCTCTATCTCTCTATTATCTCCTCTACCAAAGTTTCATGTTTCCATTATTAGCCAGCTCCCTGCCTTGCCTGCTTGATTCTTCCTTAGTTCTTTTTGTTTGAATTTCAACTATTCTCTCTCCTCTCTCTTTTCTTGTTAACTCACATGAAGTACTCTGGCACCTATCTTTTCCTTCTTTTGCTTTTATCTTATCCTTGAAATATAAACAAAATATGGGCTGGACATGAAGGGAATGGGTTTGCTAGAGTTCAATTTAGCCTTCTACAATGCTTTGGGATTATTGGAGTAATACATGGGCTTGGGCCTTAGGGTCAAAAGTGCCTTCCTTCATTTGCCCCTTTTTGTGCAAGGCCTGGTTTTGGCTAGGTTAGGCGTTATGCAAAACATTCCTCTTTTTATCTTTTAGCCCTTTGATCCTTTGGACCGCCCCTTACCTCTCTTGCTCTTGTAATTTATCTCTAAAGAACCTTAGGATGCCAATGGTAAGACTTCTTATATGCCCCCTGTTAGGGCTAGACAGGGTTTGCTAACTCTCAAAAATTATTTTTTCAACACCTGAATTGCTTTGTAAGGGTTTGCTTGAGTTTGGTGTTTTTTTTTTTTACTCGTTTTCCCTCTTTTTGTCTCTATTTAATTAATTTGTTCTTCATGTATTTTGAGCTTGGGGTACATCTAAAGTGACCCTTTTGATTTAACTACTTCTGTGATCCATTCTTTTGTTTTCAAATACTCCCAAATACTTTGGACCCGATAGGAATCTCTCGATTTGGATACTCATTAGTCTGATTCCCTTTTATTCGTAAATGCTTAGGGTCTGTTTTTATTCCCTATTGATTTAGGCATTTAATAATCCTGTTTTCCTTTGTTCCTAAATGCTTGGGGTCTATCTGAGTTCCCTCTAATTTAGGCACTAAGCATTCTGATCTCTCTTTGTTTCCAACAACTTTGGACCTAGCCAAGGTATACTTTGAATCAGGCACTTAATATTCTAATCCTTTTTGTTTCCAAATGCTTTGGGACCACGCCAATGTCTCTTTTGATTTGTACATTTAGTATTCTGATCCTCTTATTCCTAAATGCTTTGGACGTAACTAAGGTAACCTTTGACTTGGGCATTCAATATTATGATCCTTCCTATTCTCAAATACTTTAGACCTAACCAAGGTCATCTTTGACGTGGTCACTCAATACACCCAAATGCGTTAGACCCAACAAGGACCCTCTAAATTGGCCACTTAGACCCCAAATGTCTTGGTTTTGATAAGGACCTATTTGATTTTGGCAATGAGAATCTACTCAAAACCCCAAATACCTTGGCTTCGATAGGAACCATTCAATTGGGACACTCAAAACTTACTCAGAACCCCAAATGCTTTAGTTTTGATAGGAACCCCTTGATTTGAGCACTCAAAACCTACTCAGAAACCCAAATGCTTTAGTTTTGATAGGATCCCCTTGATTTGGGCATTTAAAACTTACTCAGAACCCTAAATGCTTTGGTTCCGATAGGAACCCCTTGATTTGGGCACTTAGAACATTTTCAAAACCTTAATGCTTTGGTTTTGATAGGAACCCCTAATTTGGGCACTCAGAACCCTAAATACTTTTGTTCCGATAGGAACCCTTGATTTGGACACTCAGGACATATTCAGAACCCTAAATGCTTTGGTTCCGATGGGAAACCTTTGATTTGGGCATACAGTTGATAGTAAAGAAAAAATTAACTAGCAAACATTTTCACATAATCTTTTGTGCAAAAAATGCTACTCTATTTCCCTTATTCCCTTTGAGCTAATTTGAACCATACAATTATGAGCATATAAAAGTTCTACACATAATTTTCTAGATTACAGCCATACAAAAACTTTGTATGTGACTCGCCCATCAAAGAGTACATGCCTCCTCCTATTAAGCATAGTATTATCTAAGTTGAAGAGTGTCCCAAAGTTTAGAAATTTGCTTACAGTCCAACTTGACCAAGAGGTAAGATTCCTTGCCCAAGTCCTTGTTCCGTCATCGTCTTTCCCAATCTACATTTGCTTTGGTCACTATCATCTGATCTGGTTGGGCCCCTACCATATAGCTTGATTTCCCACGTATGATACATATATATTTTTTGCCATCAATTTTTGCTATGTCCCTTACTTTAGGCCCCTCTGTTCCTGTTCTGCCATTGTTATATCTTGTTATAAGTTTGTCCTTGCTCATGCTCAACTTCCCTTAGGTCTTCTATCATATAACTAGTCAACATCCCCTTTTTGATCATAATCTATATCTAGGTTCTGAGGTTTCTGCATCTCTTGTCAAGTGCCTATAGCTTTCATGGAATGAGCAATATACACTCTTGTCCTAGGTTAACCTTCCCAGTAGAGGTTTAGGTGTCCTGAAAATGCCTCTATCCTTGTTCCCCTGCCAAATCTCCACGATTGAAGCTTTAGTGGCATTAGAGGGAGTTTTGGTCTCCTTGTGTCTAGCTTCTGCCGCTTTTGGTCCCCTTCTTCAGGTTCTGTTCTACTTCTTTTTTGTCCTACAGATAGTTGTTCCATACTGCATTCCCCTCTTGCTACCAAGCTAGTTAGGTAGCTTCCTCCCTTTCCAAGCAAATCCACCTTTCTACCTTGGCTATGATTTCCTCCATCTTTCTTATGCCCTTCCAAATCAAATACCGATAGAATTTGATCGCATATTTGAAAGCACCAGCTGCCACCTCTGAGTCATATTTTTTCATCTGACTAAGCTCATTGTTGAGCCTGACCATGAACTTTCCCAACTTCTCTCTTTGAGCTTGTTTCAGGGAATAGATGTCTATGATGGTCCTTGGTTGCCTTCTATTCTTGAGGTACTAAGAGAGGAACACTTGTGCCAGCTCATTGAAGTTAGTAATTGACCTTGGTGGTAGCAACCTAAACCAACACAGAGCTGACCCACTCAAAGTCACAGGAAAAACTTTACAAAGTAGTGCACCATCAAGGGTTTCTAAGGACATTGTTAGGCAGTAACAAAAAAGGTGCTCTTCTGGGTCTTCTTTCCTGTCAAATAGTTTTGGGGTAGTGATGGTAAAATTTTTTGGTTTTAGGACACTGTTTATATAGCCGATAAATGGAGTTTGGCTAACTCTTTGGGTAGTGAGGTTAAGTAGGTTAAAGGGGCTGGCTGTGGCTATATGACACATCCGAAAAAGGATTGTCTCCCAAGTATAGGAGTGTCGAAGTAATAAACCCGGTGAGTCCGGGGTCGATCCACGAGGAAGGGGATTTTAGCGTTACAAATTATAAGTTAAGCAAATATGATATGAATAATTGAAAGAAATGACAAGATAATATCAATAAATATGTCAGATGGTAGGTGGTATTACCGACCATTCAAATATAAAACAAAAGACAAAAGGAGGTAAAACCATCCATGGAAATAGGTGGTATAACCAACCATAGTAAATTAAAGAACAATTTCATAAGGTGGTAGAACCTACCATAGTAAATAAATAAAAAGTTCATAAACAATAGAATAATTAAAGTAAAAGAGTAATTAACACAATAACAATGAAGGCTAAGGTTAGGGGATCCGCCCTTGATATTTCAAATAAGGATAATTAACCCATTTTAGTTATATGAATTATATTTGTTTCGTTACCAATATTTATAACACTTCTTGTAAATGGGTTCAAGCATCCAATGTGCCAATCACCATATGTCTACAACAAATCAAGGTTCCTAACTAGATTCGTGTCGGTAAGGAAGAACCATACATCCTCTAGAAAGGATCCAAGCATTTGATGTGCCAAGGATTGTCGACAATGGATCAAGACCTCCACTTTACGAGTGGTGTCAAGATTGATTAAAGAAATAAATATAAAACATATAAAATAAATAATAAAAGATTATGATTATTAAGCACATATCAAGGGTTAGAAAATCCTTATTTTCATATCAAGGGTTTCACCCTTTCACCTTAGCAAAAGAGAAATTAGAAGAACATTATAATAGAAAGAAAATAAAATGCAAGAAAAAGGAAATTAATTAATAACATAAACACACAAAACACAATACAAGATCCTAGCCAAAGCCAAAATGTTCCAGCCAAGGCCAAGATGCCCTCATGGGTCACCAGGCACCTCTATTTATAGATACATCCAGGGGCAAACTTGTCAAATTACAAGGGCATAATGGTCAAATATTAGTTGTAAATATCTTTGACAATTGGGATCATTAGGCACCGACTTTGACCATCAATTTTGACATCGAAATGTTGTGAATTTTAATCACATGTCTTCATGAAAGTTGTAGATATTTTTCTCAGCTTTCTAGAACATATTGATTTGCACAATTTGGATACGTATTTTGAGAGATACGGTCCAAATACTGAGGCCTGGTCAGACTGGGGCGAGACTGTAGATGGGTTCACTTCAAGCCCAATTTTGGTCCACTAAGAGCCCGAATTTGATGATTCTTGTGAAATGAAATCTTGTAGACAATTGAATCAGCTTTCCAAAACATTAAGAATTGCACCATTCTGATCTATAAATAGAGAGTTATGCCCATTTTACCGAACCTGTAACAAAACCAAAATTAAGAGAAATTAATTCCCAAGATGCAAATGCTACAAATATGCTTAAGTTGAGGAATTTAATGAAACTATTAATGCAATATGATGAACTAAACTCTTATTAAACATGCATATTTAAGTGTTCATCACTATAGCTTTAATCTTATTTTCCACCAAATAGTTCAGCTCCACCATAACCATGTTAAACATCTCCTCGTTCATATCATGGGCATTTTCTTTAGTTAGGTTGAGGTTCTGTTTAGGGTTTTTACCACTTATTTCTACTTCTTGACTGGGTGTAGGAGGGGTTTTCCTGTATCCAATTGCACCCTCAGCCTCTCCCTCCTCGTGGGCCTCTTCTCTATCACGCTTTTACCCTACCATCTTTCATGGAGCCTTCTGTTTTCCTTCCCAGCTTGTTCTGACTGTTTTCTTAATTTTGCCACAACTGAGTCGATCCCACCTTCGTTCCTTTCTGGTTTGGATGTCCCCTTATGAACAGGGCTTTCACCCTGCCAGAGCGTTGCAACCACGATACTGTGTCAAAGCCTATTTCGAGACTTAAGGAAGCACAAACGAGCCATGGGCATGTTTGAAGAAAGGAGCTGCCACCTAATTATTTAATTGGGAATGAATGGGGGCAATCCGATCCCTCACTTCGAGACCTAAACTACTCTCAAGACGTGCCATTTCCGGGTTTGGAGCAATAGAACACCTAAAAAAATATTGAAAAAGAGTTCTCAAATTCTTGAGTGTGTCTTGTAAAGGGAGAAAGAGATGATTGTATTTGACAATTAGTGTGTGTATTACAAAGTGAAAGGAGTAGTGTTTATATAGGAGAGGAATGAAAATGAAAAAGGAAATTTCCTAAGCCAATTTCCGAAAAATAAACTGATGGCCGACCAGCCATTGGCCAATAGCCAGGCAGCTGTCAGATGGCTGGACAATTGTCTTAGATAGCCAGGCAGTTGTCTGATGGTCGGTCAGCCAATTTCTTTCGGCCCCCTTCCTTTTTTACCATCGTTCGATGTAGCCCCTTTAGACCTCCGTCCCTTCAATCACTTATAACTTTTTCAGTTCAACTCTGATTGATTATCCATAAATTTATATAAAAACTAAACATTTGTAGCTTCGCAACAGTATATGACTCATCACTAGATCTTCTCAGATTAATTTCTATGATTTTTTCAAAGTCATATGTCACTTTTCCAAACTCTTCACCAACTTCTTTTCACCACCCTTCTCTTCTTAACTCTCAAGGGCATTTAATCATTTTCTTTGCTCGACATTCATCTTCACTTTATTCTCGAGCCTTAAAAAATCTAGTACTTATAGCTTATAGAGGTTTGTGAGACACAAAAGTCGACAAAGTATTCTTACTCTGTCTTTCTTTCTTCCTTCTCATCATCTTTGACTTTATCCTTCATCTTTCAAACTTTTGCACTGCTTCCTTCCATTCTCACAAAGTATGTGTCTATTTACTAGTGAATGTGCCTATCTAAGTTGAATGTTCAAGAGCTAAGGTGCCCATCTAAGGGCGACCTTGCCTATCTAAGGCAAGTGTGCCCATTCAAAGGCTAACATGCCTATCTAAGACAATTTTGCCCATTCAAGGGCGGATATGCCAATCTAAGGGTGGAGGTGCCTTTTCAAGGGCTAACATGTCTATCTAAGGCGAGTATGCCCATTCACGGGCCGATATGCTCACCTAAGGGCGGAGGTGCCCATTTAAGGGCTAGAAAGCATTTTTATGATGCTATGATAAAACACTCTTCAATGCACCTACTTTTTAGGGTTTCTAACACTCTTCAGTGCACCTACTTCTCAAGGTTTAGTAAAATTCTTCAGTGCACCAATTCTAAGGGCTTAAAACACTCTTAAATGCACATACTTCTTCGGGTTTTCAACACTCTTCAATGCTCCTTTTCTTAGGGCTTGTGCCTATTTAAAGGGCTTAAATCACTCTTAAGTGTATCTAGTTCTTAGGGTTTCCAACACTCTTCAGTGCACCTCTTTTTAGGGCTTATGCCTATTCTAAAGGTTTAAAATACTCTTAAGTGCATTTATTTCTTGAGGTTTCCTTCTGATAAATGCCCATCGGGAAAACTTCTATCATGCACTACTTCGCGATCTTCAGACCTTTTCATTTTTCGTGCTTTCGGCTGAGCATTCTTCATTCATCTTTGATCTCTTCAGATTTTGCATTCATTGGGCTTCATGCCCCTCTTCTAAGTACTCTTCATACTTCTTTGATCTTTTGCTTTTGTTAGGTTTCATGCCCTCCTTCTAAGTTTTCTTAATCTACTTTATATTTCGTACTCAATGAGTTTCATGTCCAAGTTTCTATTCTTGATTCCTTTCAATCCACTGGAGAAAATCTCTTGATCATGTCCAGACGTTCTTCATTCTTGACTTCTCTTTGTTCGCCATTCTTCATTGGGGAGTTTTGAATTCTTAGACTTGTTGAAGATTCTTCTATTTGTTTTACAAGTTCCTGCAAAATGTGGAAATTAATTCAAATTTTTACCTTGTTTGGTGCATTCTTCAATAAACTGCTTTCTTGTATCTTGAGAGATTATTTCATGTGATTCCAATCGAAGATTCCATCAGCTAAGATTGCTCTTTTTTCTTTGTAAGTTGTTAAACAACTGTCATGGTCGAGTACTTGTCATAATTCCATCGGAAGTTTATTTAAGGTTGATGAGGAATTCCTATTTTTTCTCTTATTTCTCTCTCTCTCTTCTCTTTTCTCTTTTCTCTCTCTTTTTTCCTCTCTTTTCCTTTTCTCCCTACTCTCTCTTTTTTCCTCTCTTTTCCTTTCCTCTCTTCTCTTCTCTTCTCTTTCTTTCTTCTCTTTTTCTTTTCCTCTCTTTTTTCTTTTCTGTCTTCTTTTCTTTTCCTTTCTCTCTTTCCTGCTTAACCCCTTATTTGAGGGGATGGCTAGCCGGCTATCTGATAGCCGCCCAGCTATATGACTACTGCTTGATGGTTGGCCAACAATCGCCTGACTGTTTGACCATCGGTCGGTGGTTGGGGGCTTCTATAAAGCCCTTTCTTCATTTTTGTCTTCATTCGCATATAACTTCTTCGTTTTCCATCTGATTCACTTCTGATTTTTTACTATGTGTTCGTCTCAACTTCTTCTTCCTAACAGTAGGTCATCTAGTCCATCTTAACGAGTTTGATCTGATCTGAAAATTGACATTGAGGGATCTTCCAAAGGATTAGGAGGTGTTAGTTGTTTATGACGTTGCTTCTCACATAATTAACTTGGTACTTGGTCTTTTCAACTCTTGTCTTTTTCTATTTTCTTCAAATTTTTTTAGGCTTGCATTCATGTAGAGACTTCAATTTCTTACTTTAGGACTATCATGAAAACAAGATGTATGGGGCATTTTCCAGAGCTCATAGCTGGTTCTTAGAGATAAGAGAATGATACAATTAGGAGAAAGATCATCGATACTAGTTTCTACGAGTTTATTACTTGTCTTACGCGTGCTCAGCAGTATACTGACCTTCAGGCATTAGCCACTCTGTGCGAGAGGTGGATGGATACGACCTACACCTTCCATCTTATGTTCGATGAGATAACTATCATGCCTTTGGATATTGCTGCCTTGACTGGTCTTCCATGCGGCAGTGATTTAATTCCTATTAATGCCTGTATTACGGACTCAGTAGATTAGCATAGATTGATCCAAGATCTTCTTCGATGTGAAGTGAAATTCAAAAGCAATGTTTCCATTCGATATACTCCCTTGCAGGAATATTGGAAATGAACGTCCAATCTAACTCCCATTGAAGTGGATCAGTATGCTCGTAGTTTCATAGTTTATCTACTGGGTAAAACGCTCTTCTCCAATACGTCGAACACCACTGCTTTGACTTTACTTCCTGCTCTCTAGGATCTTGATTAAGTGAAATATTGTGACTAGGGTCGCGCTGCTCTTGGTCAGCTGTATTTTTCTTTGGATGAGGCTTGTCGAGGCATTGTCAAGGTTCCTTGATTTGCTGCACTTATTGAGGTAATTTCTTTCTTTTTTATAAATTCGTGTTTCATCTTTATGACTTTTATTTCTGATTCTGTATCATCTATGATAGATATAAGCATATGAGTCGAGAGTTCTACCATGTCCTCTTCCTGCTAGTGAGGATGCTTCTTTTCCTCAAATGAAGAGGTAGGCTACACGTCATATAGAGCTCAAGAGATCTCACGAGTTGGACTTCTTTAGTGATTATATTCACACGTTGACCTAGGACAAGGTAACAAAGAATTTATAGTCAATATTTCATTTATGTCATATTCTTACCATGCCTTATTCTTTTGCAGATTCATTCTGAGTGGTGGGGTCCCGAGGAGCACTGGTCTAAAGTTATGAGAATTGTTGCCCCTTTCAACTTATACCGCATCCTTTTTCCTTGTATAAACAACTTGATATGGTATTTGGGTGAATGTGTGTGGGATTGGTTTGAGGGTCTAACATGCCATTTGGTTCCTCCTTTGCCACCAATTTTGATGATTGTTTCAACCAACTTGGCTATGGAGCCAGAGGTATCGGTCTACACGACTAGATTTCACTTAAGTACTATTGAGTTTCTGTTGATGACGACTTCTTATATCGACTGGGCTCAAGCCACCTTGTTGCATACTGGGCCCAGCCGATCTGCTACTAACATTCTTCATCCTTCAGTGGTGTCTAATCGCTCGGGTAGTTCTTCTGTTCGTCGTGGGAAGAGATTGAGAGCTTTCTCTTTAGGTACAGGCACTTCGGCTTCTTTTTCTACAGTGGCTCAGCAACCACCTCCTCCTTCAGCTTTTGTAATTACCTTGACTACTCTAGCCGGTCATGCGATCAGTGATCTTCAGGCTTACCCTAACAATGTCATATATACGTGGGATGGCAACGTGTCAATTCACAGCCACGTGATCATGGAGGATCCGAACATGTCTATCCCTTTTGTTCCACAGGACACCACGTTGGTAAGTTTTTTGATTTGTTCATATCTCAAATTCTCTTTAATTTATCACTAATACGAATGTAATGCAATGCAGCCGTCACGATCTTCCATAGAGCGGGTTTTTTGCATGTAGGCCGCTTTGCATAGATATGTCTTACAGATGTTTCACCTATATCAGGTAAGGTCTCTTGATATAATTCATGTAAGTATGATTTCTTTCTTAATAGTTCTTCTAACTATATGATTTTTTTGCTTGGTCAGATGGATTGTTAAGAAGTCATTCATCTACAGTGTGAGGTGAAGCACCTTCAGGCTTAGGTCGCCGCTTTCTCCTTTGATATTGATAATGATGGCGATGAGGTAGGACTGTCACCACTGGCTTTCATTAGGATTTTTTGTGTGTATTTTGCTTCCATGTATGAACTTTCATGATGTATAATCAAAAACATTTCAAAGATTTAATGAAACTTCTTTATTTCTGATTCCACACATTTTGGGCATTATACTGAATTTACATCTAAATTCATTTGAATTTGTTTCTACATCATTAGTTATTCAATTCTGAACAACAGTACAAAATCTAGAAGCCACACGCTCGAAATTGCTCTTTAGTATGCGTTCTGGAAGTCGAAGGATCGCATAAATGGGTTGATTAGCCCTAATAGCTATTGGTCACCCATCACACCGTCGGGCAGCTATCTGACAGCTGGGTGCTATCATGCAACAACCAACTAGTCAAATGGCTGGCCAACGGTTCTCTAGCCCTATTCTATCTCAATTTGTGCACTATTTAAGCGTTATCCTTTGTGGCTACTTTTGTGAACTTTTTTGCTCGTTTCTCGAGGTTTCTTTCTTCGCATTAGCACTTATTCATGTCATTCAACATGTCTAAATATTTTCTTTAGATCTTCTAGCCTCTTTTGAGGCTTTTAAGGGATGAGGACTGAAAACAACTCGAGCTTGTCAATCTCTATCATTTGAAGTTCGTTCATCATGTTAAGCTCGACATCCTTTTTCTAAAAGACTATACAACCTTTTGAGATTCTCACGATCATGTCTTTGACTTCAATGGGCAGGAGCTTTGCCCTTTGTATGAGAAATTCTCTGCCATACTCGATCATCATTCATCCAATTCAAAGATCCTCATTCTACCCACTATCTAGACTTCAACGTCTGATCTTATCCACTTCTTTGACTTCCTGACTTCTAACATAGGTATTCACACTAGGGGTGGTAGAGTGACACTATCTTCCATAATGCCTTTGCTCGGGATTACAGACCAGACTTCACATAGTTACCTTCGCCTTCTTTAGTTTTGCTTCCTTGCTCAATTTCTATTGGTCTCACCAGATGGTCTCGAAGACCCATATCTTGTGACAATCATTCCTCATATAGGTCTCGATTTTATAGTAGTTCCCTTGATTTTGGCTGAGACATTGATTAGGTTAGATCGTGTTAGGTTGGATCTGAGTAAGAGATTCAGTGATAGTCTTCTACTTCTTCAGGTTTTTCTTATGCCGAATTTTATTTTATTTTATTTTATTTTACGCTCTAACTTTTGCCTAAGCTGCCCTTTCAGGTTTTCGACTTAGCGAGCTTACCCTAAATTTTGTCTAAGTTGCCCTTCTTGGGTTTTCAACTCAAGGGGCTCTTTTTCTTTTTTTATTCCTTAATTTTTGCCTAAACTACCAGTTTCAGGTTTTTCACTTAGCAAGCCTGCCTTAATTTTTGCCTTAGCGGCCTTTTCAGGTTTTTGACTTAGCAGGCCTTTTTTTCTTATTTTTCTTTATTTTTTCTTTCTCAGATTTTGTTACAAGATAGATTATTTGTTCTTGCATCGCCTGAAGGAGACATTTCTCATTATAGCGCTTGGCTCCATACGAGGAGGAGACTCAAGAGACGTTCTTCTTAGATTGACTGGTTTCGAATCATTCCTGATACTCGATTCGTTAGCACTATCTGTGGTGGAGGCTAGAGCATGTGACTTTATGGACATAGATTGCATGTGTGTCTCTAGCAGGTTTCACCCACAGTTCCTTCATGATCTTATCAGGCCGCATCACCAGTATGGTCAAAAGCAAAGGATTGTGGATTCACCGACTGCTTTTGGAATTGGGAGACTATTTGCTCGTTATCTAAAGCATGTGAGAGATTATTGGGCACATCGCACCATTGAGAGGAACTTATTCCATGATCCTGATTTTGAGATTGATGACCGATACAAGGATTGGATGACCTTTCAGGCTTCCATTCCTGATCCCGTTCTTCGAGCTAGACAGTGCCGTGAGTGATATAGTAAGCCTATTCGTAGTCCATCGAAGAGGCAGAGACGACTTTGTTAGTTCTTTGGTTGGCTGTTCAATTTTTCCTTTCTGTTGTTATGCAATATAATAAGTCATTTCAAAACACATATTTGTTCCAGACAATTTCATTTCATTAATAAAAGTACAATCTTTGCTCTTCAAACAATGTGTGCATAATGATACAACACTTGTCATTAATCAACCATTTTCTGGTTTTCTGATTAATTATTTTTCCTTTCACTTTTTTGTTTTATACATAATATTTCTTCAGCCTGTCCATATGGATAGGTTCAGTGAACTCGTTTCCTTCAATATTTGATAAAATGTCAGCTCCGCCACACATGACCTTTGTGACAATAAATGGAGCATCCCAGTTGGGTTTAAACTTCCTCATTGGATCAAACACAACTGGTCTCGAGTGCTTGAGAACCAACTCTCCTTCTTTGAACTGCCTTGCCTTTATTCTTTTGTTAAAAGTTCGAACAACACGTTTTTGGTATAGCTGTATGTGATACCTGGCCTTCATTCTTTTTTTATCAGCCAAGGTAAAGTGTTCATATCTACTACGAATCTATTCCTCTTCAGGAACTTCTGCTTCAATCAGAATTCTCATTGATTTCATTTTTATCTCAATTGGTAAAACTGGTTCTGAACTACATACCAACGAGAATGGAGTCATACCGATCGAACTTCTAGGTGTCATCCTATAATCTCACAACACAACAACAACTTCTTTGCCCAATCTTTATATGTCTGCACCACCTTGGGCAACATCTTCTTGATATTCTTGTTAGCTATTTCTACTACCTTATTAGCTTATGGCCAGTATGGAGATGACTTATGATGTTCAATTTCGTACTTCTTAAATAAAGCCCTAGTCTCGACTTGAAAATGAACCCCATTATTCGTCACGACATGGTGTGGTACCCAAAATCTGCATACGATGTTTTTTTCTCAATGAACCCATTTGCTTCGCCCCTTACTTAGTATATGGCTCAGCTTCTACCCATTTGGTGAAGTAGTTAATTGCCATCACCAAATACCGATGTCCATTAGAGATCGACGACCTTATTTCACCTATAATATCAATGCCCCATATGATAAAGGGCTATAGTGCGGTCATCCCTTGTAGTTCCAAGGGTGGTTGATGGATCAAGTTTCCATTAATCTGGCATTGGTGACATCTCTTCACAAATTAGTTATAGTCTATCTCCATAGCTAACCAGTATGATCTTCTTTGTAAGCACTAACCCATTCATATGTGGCCTACATACACCACTATGGATTTCTTCGATAAGCCTCCCTGCTTCCTTCTCATCCACACACCTCAGTTGCATCCCTTTCGACATTCAGTTGTACATCATCCCCTGATGACAAGTAAATTGTTGGGCTAGCTTACTTAACACAGCCCTATCCTTCTCTTTGGCCTCCTCAGGCAAACTCCTTTCTTCTAGATATTTCTTTAAGTCATAAAACCATGGCTTCTCATCCACTTCAATTTTTGTTACACAAGGCTCCATTTAACAAGGATCCTATGCTTGTGATATCACTATTCGCCTCACCCATAATTCTTGCGTGCTTGCCCATACTGATGCCATTGAAGCTAATGCGTCAACCATCTGTTTCTCACTCTTAGGAAGAGGGGTGAAGGTGTATAGCTTGAAACTCCTAATCAACCTTTTGATGTGTTCAAGGTAGGACTTTAACTTCCTTTCTTGCAAATCCTAATCTTCATTGGCTTGAAAGATGACTAGCTTAGAATCTCTCAACACTTCTACCTCATCAATACCCATGGCAATCACAATTTCTAAACAAAAGGCATAGGCTTCATACTCGGCCATATTTTTGGTGACTCTGAACTCTAACCTTTTAGCGAAGCGATGAATTTTGCAGTTGGTGACACTAGAATAACTCCTATTTCAGCACCGTTATGACTAACAGCTCCATTAAAAAACATTCTCCATCCTACTACCGAGATTACCTCCAGATGTTTATCTGGGAATTTCAACTCCTATGGTTCATTGTCATCAACTGGGTTCATAGCCAACAATTTTGCTACTATTCTTTCTTTCACCACCTTCTTGGTAACGTATTTGATGTCAAATTTTGATAACTATATGAACAATCTTGCTAGCTTCCCCACCAATGCTGGTGCCTCATAAAGATACTTTATCGGTCCTCCTTCGAGACAACCTTAATTTTGTAAGACTGAAAATAATGCCTCAGTTTCTTGGAGAGCCAAACCATGGCAAAATAGGTTTTCTCCACATAGCTATACTTCGTCTCATATGGTAGCAGCTTCTTGCTAAGATAATAAATGACGTGCTCTACACCCTTCTCATCCTCTTGCGCCAACATGGCACTAGTAGCCTCCTCCTCAAAAACTAAGTAAAGAATTAAATTTATCCTAGGTTTTGGTGGCCTCAAAACCGATGGGTTCTGCAAGTACTTCTTAATTTTTTTGAATGCTTTTTGGCACTAATCATTTCATTCTACTGGCTAATTCTTCTTCAAAAGCCTAAATATCAGTACACAAACGGTTGTTAGTTTAGCGATGAATCAACTGATATACTAGATCTTCCCTAGAAAACCTCGAACTTTTGTTTCGGTCTTAGGTGATAGCGTATTCGTAATGGCCTTTACC
Organism: Boswellia sacra; assembly: GCA_013180625.2. Classification (NCBI taxonomy): domain Eukaryota; kingdom Viridiplantae; phylum Streptophyta; class Magnoliopsida; order Sapindales; family Burseraceae; genus Boswellia; species Boswellia sacra. Next base: position 18,646 of record SNVD02011287.1, on the reverse strand, counting down.
TTGTCTAGATCTACTTCTATCCCTTTCTTGCCAACTACAAATCCTAACAACTTTCCCGAGGTAACTTGGAAGACACACTTTTTTGGATTTAGCCGTAGCTTGTATTTCTTCACCCTTTCTAGGAATCTATCTAAGGCTTCAAAGTGACCCTATCAGGTCTTGGACTTTATCATCATGTCATCAACATAAACTTCTATCTCCTTATACATCATATCGTGAAATAGCATTGTTGCCATTAATTGGTAAGTAGCCCCTGCATTCTTCAAATCGAAGTGTATCACCTTGTAGTAATAAGTTTCCTATTCTATAATAAAGGTTGTCTTCATCGGCCATCATTATCTGATTGTATCTAGAGAACCCATCTATAAAAGAAAATATCACACTAGCGACAACACTATCCACCAACACATCGATATGAGACAAAGGAAAATCATCCTTTGGTGAGGCCTTGTTCAAGTCTCGATAATCCACACATTCGAACCTTTCCATCCTTCTTTGTTACCAACCATCTGGTTGGCCAACTATTCTGGATACTTTACCACTTCTAGAAACTTGGCTTTAATTTGTTTAGAGACTTCCTCTTTAATTTTCTGAGCCCACTCTAGCCTTATTCTTCTTAACTTTTGCTTAACCGGTTTCGCATATGGATAGGTTAGAATTGTACACTCAGTGATGCTTTTGCCGATCCCAGGCATGTTGTCAGAGGACCAGGTGAAGACTTCTTCATGTTTTCGTAATAATTTTTCATATCTCTTTCTCTCTCTTCAGTAGTTGTATCAAGTTCAATACATATATTCTTAGGTTTTTCGATTGCACCAAGATTAATATCATGAGTTTGAATGGTATTAATTTTACATATGCTAGTGAAATGCAAATTATGATGCAGAACATCATTAGGAAAGACATCAAACAAGTAAGCAAAATTATTATTAATTGCATTAAATTTTGAAACATAAACATTATCCTCTTCTTCAAAGAGGTTGGGTGCAAATATATCTTCATAAGATACGCTTTTAATTCCTTCCTTGATCAAAGCAGCTAGGTCGATGGACAGGTCCATTGGCGGTGCTAGTTCTTGAGGCTTCTCCTCTTTGATGGTCATCTTCTCCATCTCTCTCATCAATTCATTCCTTTTGGAGACTTTTGCCTAAAGGATATCTCTAAAGATCTCAAATCAGGGCTTTTCCATTCCCTTGAAAACCCATGGTTTAGTAGCTCCTATATATTTCGTGTCTTGGGCTTTGAGAAATTTAATGAATATCCCTTTCTTAGGCTTATTACCTTTTTCTTCCCCTTCATATTCATAGCCCAACCCTCTTTTAAATGTCTAACCTTTGAAGTCTAAAAAAAATGGTAGGCCTCGTCTATCTTTTCCAAGTCTAGTTCCTGGCATGTGTCTTGTTTCTTCATTATTCTAGCAACGATTGAGCTGACTTTATCAATCATGGCTACTTGAAAGTCACCCACATAAGGTATTTCTCCGACCTTAACACTCAAAATAGCTGGTGCAATTGTTGAGACTGCATGAACGGTTATGATATTTCGAATCGAATTTTATGATGTAAGGTGGAAGGTGTTAGCCCTAAGGCTACATGATAATTTTGATGATAACAATACACATTGATTCATTGAGATTTACTAACATATTTATTTATGTGCAAGAGTAATATTATTGAAATAATTGTAAAATCAAGAAGAGACTTATTAAAACGAAGTGTTGAAGCTAAGGAGAAGACTACATGTTAAAGACACTAAAGTTTAAGAACAAGGATTGACTCAAGGAATGTAACACATGAGCAATGTTCAATCAATTATTCATATATATCTCTATAGATGTCCGAATGATGTGATTCTTAAGCCTTTAGAAAGCTTACTTAATTTATAACATTTTATATGTTTTAAAGAATTCAAATTTCAAGTGCAAGCTTGTCTAAATCATCATGAAATTTAAAAGACAAATGGAAGCAGCTGACATAAGTACTAAATACTCTTTTAGACATATCTTGAGCTAGAAATATCAAAATGATTTGATTCTTGTAGCATTGGAAAGAGGACTTAATGAAGCACATTTCATATGTTTTGAATAAATTGAAATTTCAAACAGAAGGCCGACATAACTGACATGAAATTTGGTGGACTGACATAGAGAAGAAAAATCAACTGATTTGAGCACCGAATAATTTTTTGTCCATATCTTGAGTTAGAGATATCCAAATGACTTGATTCTTATGGCATTGGAAATATGATTCAATGGATCAGATTTAATATTATTCGAAGAAATTCAAATTTCAAATAGAAGGCTGACATAATACATATGCAACTCGGTAGACTGACACATGGAAGAAAAATTAAGTCACATGAGCACCAAAATTTTTTTGGCCATATCATGAGCCAGAGATATCCAAATGACTTGGTTCTTGGTGTGTTGGAAAGCTTATTCAATTTTACAGATCTTTTATGTTTTACAGATTTTCAAATTTCAAACGAAACATTGACAACAATGGCAAAAAAATTTTGGTTTTTATGATGGGCAGAAAATTTAGAGTTGGTGTCTTCACTTGATTAAGTTCATCTCATTTGTCTATAAAAGAAGCCCTTCTCCCATGCATTTAAGAAGAGCAAGAGAAGTATCTATCAAGAAAAAAAAACAAGAAAAATATCAAGTCTAGAGAGCTTTTATATTCTTTATCTACTTTTTGAAGAGAGTTATACTTTTGTTGTAAAAATTATCTTTGTTCTTGTATTATAGTGAGAGTGAGATATTCTTGTAAAGGATAATAGTTATCCTTGAGAGAACTCTTGTTGTGTGTGATCAAGAGTTGAAGGAAGTTTTCTTGATGAGATTGTTCATCAAGAAGCACTCTTGGTGTGTTGTTATCAAGAGTTGAATAAAGTTGCCTTGGTGAATTTGTTCATCAATAAGAACTCTTAGTGTGGTGTTATCAAGAGTTGAAGGAAGTTGCCTTGGTGAGTTTGTACATCAAGAAGAACTTTTGGTGTGGTGTTATCAAGAGTTGAAGGAAGTTGCCTTGGTGAGGTTGTTCATCAAGAAGAATTCTTGGTGTGGTGTTATCAAGGGTTGAAGGAAAAAGTCTTAGTGAGGTTTTTCATCAAGCAAGTTGTAAAGATTTTTACAACTTAGTGAAAAGCTTAGCTCGTGGACGTAGGCAAGGTTTGCCGAACCACGTAAATTGAGTTTGCACTCTCTCTATCCCTATCCTCTTTATGTTTACTTGCACTTGTGATTGTTCTTTATTGCTATTATCTTAATTGCATTCGATTTTCTTCTTCTTCACCTTTATTCAAGAAAAGCTTTCTAAATCCGTTTTTATAAATAAAAACCCAATTCACACCCCCCCCCCCCCCCCCCCGCTCTCTTGGGTTGCCATACCTGGGTCAATAGAAGGAACTCCACCAAGTGAATGGAACCATGCTCGTCCTAACAAAGCAGCGAACGTGACTGGAATGTCATGGATTGTGAATTTTGTCATCACTTTAATAGGCCCAATCTTTACTAAAGCTTTGAAGATCCCAATAGCACTCTTCTTTGAGTTATCCTAAGCCCTGATCACCATCTCACAAGGCTCAAGCTCATCTTCACTAACCCTGTACTTGTGCAATATCTTCATAGGCACAATATTAATGGTAGAACCATCATCCACCATGATGCAAGGACATTTCTTCCCACCAATCTTTGTGGTCATGAATAATGGCTTATTATGGTTTCTCCCTTCATCTCTAAAGGTGATTTCTTCTCTTTCTTTTACCCCTTTGGGTGTTCTTCCAGTTAAGGCGGTCAACATTTCGTTAGTAGTGGCAGCCATCGATATCTCTACTTTTGCTAAAGCCTTCGCCATGGCTTCTCTATGCTTTCTGGACGATATAAGTAAATCTCAAATGCTAGCATTCATTTGAGTCTTCTTCAACTATTTGATCACTTGATCTTCTTCTCCCTTAGTTTCTTTTTCTTCTCAGTTGATCTCTCATTCTCCTTCTTATAGTAAAATCTACCACTCTTTGTTACTCCTTGCGCATTTTCTTTCTCGCCCCTGAGTGTTTCTCCCTCAATTCCCTTTTCCTTTTCTTCATCACTACTAAATTCAGCCTAAAAGTTTGGAAGGATCTTGACTTTAGGCATATCATCCCAAACCCCATAACTCTCACTTCTTTACATCTTCTAGGCAAGCTCTCTCTCCTCATTAGACTCTCAACTTGCTTCCCTTTTCTAACTTCACTACCATTTTTCAACTTCAGTCTCCTAGGTGGTGGGCTTTTTCTAGCCTTTTTTCTAGCCATCCATTTCTTAGCAAACGAGCTTGATGACATAGGTTTCTCCTTGATGGGTGTTGCTTCAATTTCTTGGGGCTCTTCCTTTTCTTGGTCACTAAGATTCACAAGTTTGAGTTCTAAGCTTCGCTTGACCTTTTTACCAAAGAAACGGGTTCATCTTCTACCTCTCAATGATCTTCTTAGGCTCTTCTTCTTTGGGCTTTCCAGCCTTGGGCTTCTTTGTCGAGGTTGCCTTTCTAGCGGTTTGTTCTAGATTAGAATTCTCCCTTCTCTTGGCTCTCTTGGCCCTGCTTGATCTCCACTCCTCTAAGAAATTCATGAGTTGCTCCTTAGTCAAGCCCTATCCAATCATGTTGGTTGATGGAGGAAGCACCCTGTTATAGTTAGGCAATGGGTTAATCTTTGTGTTGGGTTTGTATGTCTCTGGGTCGGGAATCTGGCCTTTGTCAATCAAATCTTGGATCTCATGGCAAAGATTAGTGCAATCATCAATCTTTTGACCGATCATGTAATGGAATTCGTATTTCTCATGGTGCCTCCAATTCCTTGGTTGTGGGTTTAGAAGCTCTCTTGGTGGCAATGGTTGCAAGATCCCTTCAACCTTCAATCTTGCAGAGATTTTGGAAAGTGGCCTTCCTAAAAGACTGAATCTTCTTTGTGGAGCGACCGCTTTCACCTTTAGATGCTTCGTGCTAGGCCTACTAGGTTGGTGGTACTGCCTTTGACTTCTTCGAGGGTAGCCATGAGTGTTTATCTTCTATCTAGAATCCAATTCTTCTATTTGGATGCCTGAGTCATACAAATTTTCAAATGTTTTGATAGGAAAACCCGCCAGTTTATTACTAATGAAAGCATGGGCTCCATTGATCACCATCCTTTTTTTATCCTGATTTCACTGCTGATGCACTAAAGCTGCTAATGCATCTAAAGGAACCAAATTTTGCTTCACACGTACAACACCAGATCAGTAGCCCTTCTTGATCTCCATGACTCCATAGTGGTCTAGCAACTTTAGTTTGGCCTCCTAGTCATGCAACTCCTCCATGGGCGGCGAGGTGGGTACTTGTAAAGGCACTCGGACGCCCAAGTGAGGATCTTTCGATGGATATCCAGTAATTAAAATATGATAAATAGTAACAATCAATGGGAATCAAGTGTATCATAAATCATTAGCAAGTCAACAAGTTTTCCTTTTTGAGAAGAAGAAGATGATGAAGATAATGAGAGTTAGAACAAGAATAGAGTTTAGAATTGTGGGAGCTCTCTCCTCCCTAAGCTGTATATTTTCTTCTTGGCTTCTCTTGGGCCCCCCACCACTTACTGTCCTCCTATCATTTGTTGTTGCATCCATTTTATTTTCCTTCCCTTTTTGAAATTCCTTTTCTTGGAAAGTCAAGACCCATCATCCTATCACATCCCCTGCCCTCCATCTCTCTATTATCTCCTCTACAAAAGCTTCATGTTTCCTTTCTTAGCCAGCTCCCCGCCTTGCCCGCTGGATTCTTCCCTGGTCCTCTTTTTTTGAATTTGAACTATTCTCTCTCTCTCTCTCTCTCTCTCTATCTCTCTCTCTTTCGTCAACCCACGTGAGCTCTAGCACCTGTCTCTTCCTTCTTTTACTTTTGTCTTATCCTTGAAATAAAAACAAGCTATGGGCTGGACATGAAGGGAATGGGTTTGCTAGAGTTCAATTTAGCCTTCTATCATGCTTTGGGATTATTGAAGTAATACACGGGCTTGGGCTGTAGGGTCAAAAGTGCCCTCTTTTAGCATCATCAACCTATAAACTCATATTCTAGTTTTTCTTATACTCTCTGTTAGGTTGAACTATTGGAGAACAAGTTGGGATTTGATGATGCTTTCCATCATAAAGAGGAGCTTGACTTGGATGGAGCTCTAAAAAGGTCAATATCATTGCATGCTTTGAAGCTTCAAGATGCAGAGAATTAAGGGCTAGACAAGGGCAATGCCTGCCAAAGCTTTAACTATTGCCTTTCTAAACCTACAATATTTTAATAAGTATATACTAAAGACAATGTTCTTAATATTGGGGGCCCTGTCAAACTGAAATAAATAAAATGCCAAATTGCCAATGCTACCTGTTAGGGCTGGCTCAAGAGGTATGGGGGCCTAAGGCGAAATTATAATTTGGGGTTTCTATGTTTAATTAAAAAAATTTTAAATTCGTAAATATTTTTTTATTTGAAATCAAATTTCTTGACTTTTGAGATGCAAAACTGCTAATTAATTCTTTACATTCAAGTTTTATTTTCCTCATTTTTTTTTAATTTTCTTCGTTTGTTTCATTACATATTCGATTATCATTATCTTCAACAGTATCTTTTTCTTTAATAGTATCTTTTTCTAATAGTCATTTCTAAGACTAATTATTAATCAAAACAAACAAAAAAATTTATGGTTTGGGTACTCAGACACTAGACACCCACCCTACAAAATACCAGTTTATATATTCTGGTTTCTAATAATTATAAACAAATATGAATAAATTAATAATATAGTAAATGTAAAATTAATTAAAACAACCAAATCCAATATAAGTACAAACAAATAACAAATATTAAAAATAAATATGAATAAATTAATAATATGACTAACTAGCTAAAATTAAGTAAAACCAATAAATACAAAATATGTATAAATAAATAACAATTAACTATAATTATAAATAAGTATGAATAAATTAATAATATGGATAACCATCTAAACTTAATTAAAACATGAAATGTAGACCATGGAAAATTGAAATGAACTTGACGAGGAAACTTAGAGGTGTTAAAATATTAAATGAAAATTGATGAAGAGGAATTGGAGAAGAAGACGGTGCACAAAGTCAAAGAAGAGAAATATTGACCTTAAAATTGGGGCCTTCCCCAAATTATGGGGCCTTAGGTGAGCCGGGCCTGCTGCCTGTTTTATAATATTTTAATTGACGCTCATATTTTTTATGCTTTTCCCCTTGCCAGGTGCTTTTCTGTAGGAATTGACATTTACTTTGAGAGCGTTGCGGGGTGGGGTTGGGGGGGGTGTGGGGGGTGGGGGTGGAATGCTTGATGCAGTGCTTCGAAACATGACGACTCATGGCCGCATTGTCGTGTGTGGAATGTGATCTCTCAATACAATCTTAGCTAGCCTGAGTAGACAATTTGAAGGGGTAATGGCCTTTCAAGATTGCTCTCCACAGTACTCGAAGTTATTGGATGTGGTGCTGCCTTTCATTACAGGGAAGACATAGCTGAAGGTCTTGAAAAGTGCTCCTGCTGCTCTTTTCGGTCTATTCAGTAGACGCTATGTTGTAAAACAAATAGTTTTAGTTGCTCAGGATTGATTCAACTTTCTTATGCATATTTTGTTCCCACTCTTGCAGTAAACCCATTTTTTCTAGTGGTTGCAATCTGTGCTTGAGAAGAGGTCCTTTTGGTTTCTCATTAGGCCATCTGTTATGTAAACCAATTTATTCCAAATAAAATTAAATCATCTGTCATATAATCTTACTATGCATTTAGGATATGTAATCTCTAGTCAATCAATTCTATGTGGTCCAAATTTTAACATGATAAGATATTGTTGCCACTCTTGTACTAAACTCTGTTTCCAATAATATACTTAATTATCTGTGAAGAGGTCTTTGTTGTGCTTTCCGATTAGGCCATGTTATGAAAATCAGTTGTTAATTTCCTAGATAAAACAACCTGTCGTGAAATATTACTGTATAATATGAATAAATCTCGCATAAATTCTATGCTGTCCAGCTGTTGATATTATAAGATATTAATATTCAAAGCATTAAAGTGGGACCTTTCCAGGGATGCTCTTCCAAGAAAGATGCTTTTAGTTTGTGGTGTGATCGGAATAAAGATGTTGCCTATAGTAACAAATAAACTGGTCAAAAGTTCAAATTTTCGAGACAAGTACTGCAAATTTCTGGGCAATGCAGACATTAACATCATATGGTGTCAACATAAGCAAGTACAGGAAAACTCTTCATATATTATAACAATTAAATTTAAAATTTAATTTGAACCAAGTCATTGATATAGACTTCGATCACGTCAGCTGGGGAAGACTTATTTGGATTTTGAATTGTTTCTAAAACTCATGAACCAAGATAAATATTAAGGTGGACAAAACTTTTGAAGTAACACAGGTATTTAAGCTCAATACACTCAGAAATTTGATTTGGTGGAGAGAAAAGAGGGATCAGCAATGGCAAGTGATGGTCAAGTAGTGCGAAACAAGCAAGTGATATTCAGAGACTATGTGTCTGGTTTTCCAAAAGAATCAGACATGTATATAGTAACTAGTACCATAAGCTTGAAGGTACCCGAAGGCTCTAAAGCAGTTCTTTTGAAGAATCTTTATTTGTCATGTGACCCCTATATGAGGATTTTGATGGAAAAATTCCAAGCAAACAGCGCGTTCACTTACTTCACTCCTGGCTGTGTAAAATTTCTTTCTCATTTTTATTCATGCTTGATTTTGGTTTTGGTGTTACATTTTCTATTTCATCTCCAAGAAAAACCAAGAAATAGTAGAAAGCTGATATTAAGCTTTTCTGGGCAAATTCATGTAGCCAATGAATGGGTTTGGAGTAGCTAAAGTTGTGGAATCAGGACACCCGGACTTCAAGAAAGGCGACTTAGTTTGGGGGACAATAGGTTGGGAAGAGTATAGCCTCATTACAGCAACAGAAGGCCTTTTTAAAATCCACCATACTGATGTACCCCTCTCCTACTACACTGGAATACTTGGTGAGATTTCTGTTTCCTCGATATGTATAGATATATTTGCATCAATAAGATGATAGAAGATGGATCAAAGTTGCATGGTTCAGAACAGTTGCTGTGACTTGATAATTTGCGCTAGGAGTATCACTTCTATTAATTTTAGGTGCTAATGAAATGGTTAGTCAAATTTTGAGGTGAAAACTAACTAAAATTCAGACATGCCTTTTCTTATTCTTTATATTTTGTTATCTTGGTTTAGATTTCTGTAATGGCATGTGCTTGGTCTGCCCTATATAGGTGTGACAGTTATTACTGCTTGGGCTGGTTTCTATGAAGTTTGTGCTCCTAAGAAAGGAGCATATGTCTATGTTTCAGCAGCAGCAGGTGCAGTTGGTCAGCTTGTTGGCCAATTTGCAAAGTTGATGGGTTGCTATGTTGTTGGAAGTGCTGGAAGTAATGCAAAGGTGTGCTACTTCCTCCTTAAATTAAATAACTTAGGAGTTTCTTCTTTTTTGTTTGTAATTGTAATGGAGCTGTACATTTGGTAGCTTGATATTCTTTATTCTTTCCCCAATCCTCTTTCGATGGCAGACGTTTTGGTGTTTAATTTCATCTCAAATTGTGACAATGCATCTTTTTGTACTCCTTTATGTTTTAGGTTGAACTATTGAAGAACAAGTTTGGATTTGATGATGCCTTCAATTATAAAGAGGAGCATGATTTGTCTGCAGCGTTGAAAAGGTAAGTCATTGTATATTCCAAAGCACTTTCCATCTCCTTTCAGCAATGGATGGCATACATGGATATTGATATGAGAAATATGATAGCCTGTATATTTGCTGTTCTGTTGCCGGGTGCTTCCCTGGAGGGATTGACATTTACTTTGACAATGTAGGGGGGTAAATGCTTGATGCAGTACTTTTAAACATGAGACTCCACGGATGCATTGTTGTATGTGGAATGGTCTCACAATAGGCTGTTGGACAGCCCGAGGGTGTATACAATTTGATGAATCTTGTTTATAAACGTGTTCACATGAAAGGATTCTCAGCTGCGGATTACTATTCCCAGTATTCACAGTTTCTTGATGTGGTACTGCCTTTCATCCGAGACAGCAAGATTGTGTATGCCGAAGACATAGCAGAAGGCCTGGAAAGTGCCCCTGCTGCTCTTATAGGACTATACAGTGGCAAGAATATTGGGAAACAAGTAGTTGAAGTTGCCAAGGAGTGATTCAACCTTCTATGTTTTTCTGTATGATAAGAAGAGCGTTTGTTCTGTCTTTCTATTGTATCTGTTACCTGCTAGCTACAATTATACCATGGAGGGAAATATGGAAAGTCTAGTAGTGGTAGCTAATAAGCGTCTGTGTGCTGTCTTAGTGTAAGCCTAATAATAAGAATTCTTTGTCAATCACATGCTAGCTTTCCATTTGTTTTCTGGTAGTGCCAGATGACAAGCATAATATCCATCATCCATACATTAAATCATCCGTGCCATTTTATTTATGGGAAATTGCTCATATTAGCCAGTTTTGAAAAAAAAATTTTTCAGCCTATTATTGATGTCTAGACCACCAGCAAAACTTAACAACAATTGATAATGTTATAGGACGTCAGCACATTGCTGGATCTGGAATGATGTCACAGTACAATCTTACAGCCAGGCTAGGCTAAGGATGTACACAATTTGTTGCAATTCGATAATAAGAGGACTTGCGGGGAAGAAATTGTTCTATGATTACCTTTGACACGACCCGCCCCTAGCTACACGGGCGAATCATGCCTAAAACTGTGGACTACAACTATTTCTTAATTCTTTTCTTTCTCATGGAACAAACTTGAAATAATTTCCATTACATCTATAAATGAAATTTATTAAAAAAAAACAATTTAACTAATTACAACCTTGACCTATCCTTGCACCATCACGTGGCTGGACCTCCACACTTCCTAACTAGATCACATTTTGCTTTCATCCTGGGGGGGAAAATTTTAAAAGCAAAGAAAAGTAAAAACAAAGATGTGAGTATAAAACTCAGTGAGTGGGGATAAAAAAAATGTAATTGTAATTAAATCCAAAAGAAATCGTATCGTTATAAAATAAATATTTGCTTTATATAAAAAGAATAATCTTTATAATCTATAACTTTCATATCATCTAAAATGTCATAAAACTTTAAAATAAATAACTATTGAATGACTAAATTCATCAAAATACTAGTTATATTTAAAACAATAAAATAATCATCTTTAATCGTATAATACGATGCTCTTGATGATCATGCTAAAATCATCGCTTCAGTTATTTACTATGCAAAACAAAATTTTCTTAAAAATCTTCTTTCAAAAGAAACTATTGTGAATCATGCTTCTTTTTCAAACTAACTCATATAAACATATTCGAAACTCTTTTCATTATACTAAACAAGTACCCCTGAAACTGTCTGATCTTGCCTGGCGAGATCTAACATCGCACAGGCAGAGCTATCTGAATTTTCTCATACCTGGTGAGATCTACATCACTCAGGCAGAGCTATCTGTACCTGGCGAGATCTAACATCGCGCAGGCTTGCTATCTAGTCATACGCATGCGTAGAGTTGCCCCCAAAGGGCTAAAGCGCCCAGATCACACGGCCCAAAGCCTCTATGTGTGTCTGGACGGGCCCCAAAGGCCTCTATCTTTCTATCTGAAATCTGCTGTCTCACGGTCTAAGTGAGCTGGGTACTAGCTTAGTATAATATAATTAAACTTTCTTCTTTTCTCTAAAACTGATTTCTTTTCAAAATTTATGAAACTTATATAAGCTGAAACTCATAATATCTGAATCCTTGAAAATCCATGATAAATACTTAAAAGAATAATTGCAAATACTTTGAGAAATCCTTGAAATCAAATTGCTATAAAAAAAATATGATCATAATTGTTCTGCTTTTACACTTTCTATAAAATGGTAAAATATGCATCTATAATAATATAGAAAACGATTCATATATAAAACATGAATCTTTCTTAAAAATGCTAGATCATTGTTTAAAACTAACTTTGCAACTAAAATTTATATCTATAACCATTTGGAAAACTAGATTTGAAACATCTTAATAATTGAAAGCAAACATAACAAATGAGTCTATTTACCCTCGAGAAATAAAAAAGAAACTAACTTGAATTCTTCTGAATTTGCTAAAATTCTCAGAAATTCTATTAAATACTAAATAAACATAGCTAAATAAATACTAAAAACATATTTCTAATTATCCAGAAAATAAATCTTCTACTCTTTCTAAAACTTTCTAAAATATCCATAAAATAAAATACTTTTCATCTCACTATAAACCATAATTTATATTTCTATCACAAAATCTCATACACCATGCTTTAACTCAAATCTTTTGAATATTCTAAATTTTTCATAATTCTGCATGTAGGTCCCTACAATTTCTGGAACAGCTTCCTAAATTTATAATTCAGCCCCTGCTTGGGCAGTTTTAAAATTTTGCATTATCACCCCTGCAGAATTTAAATTCTACTTTCCAAAACTTTTTCTTCTTAATTTGCCATTATTTTGAATATACAATCACTTAACATTTTGTTAACCAAAATCACCATTTCTTCAACATATGTATTTATTTAAAGAAAATAACTCAATACCTCAATTTCTATACTAATTCATTTAATTATACAATGTCTCTTTTCAAATTATAAACAAAAACTTTCTACTTTTCACCAACATATATATTCATGCTACAACTTCCACATTAAATTTATTTTTTTTCTCTTGTACTCAATCTTATCGAAATAACAATTGCTATATTTTCAAAATAATCTGCTAGCACCACCCATAACCATCTCTTCTATCCAAAATCTAATACTTTACACACTCCTATTCCGAAAATACATAAATCATCATTGATCTATTCTAAAAACTTTTAATATAACTCAATTAATTAAACTAATAACTTAAATCATATGAAAAGCCATAAATTTAATACACTTGAATATAATATGAAATTCTCAAAACATAACCCACTCACAAATTTGGGTACACAACTCGATTAGCTCGGATTTGATTCCAAAATCAACATTCCGCTTATCCGACCACATTCTTCAACAAAGAATTAATCCTTCCTTGTCCTAATATCATAAAAGAGCTCATCACATCATATTCAATTAGTAAGCAACTTGAATATTTAAAATTCTCAATATCCAACTTCATATCTTAATCCAATCAATCCTAATTAACTCCATTTTCAAACTTCTTAAACAGAACAGTTCTTGCTCTTTGATTTTTAATAAATAACTGACTTGTCAAAATTGTCTAAGATTTTATACAGACCTTTTACACATACATATCTAATAACATATAAAATTTCATAGCATTCCATGTTCATTAAATACCTCAAAATCTTCATGTTTCTAGATACAAAAATTCTGTAAATTCATTTCCAGAACTGACCTCTCAATTTTTCAAAATACATGATAATTCGAAATAAATTTGTAAAATCACAAAACTCTCCAGAATTAAACTAGACATATATACGAACTCATACCCCAAATTTCATAATTTTTGAAGACTTCTAGATACCTCAAATAACTTACCCAAAACTGATTTTCTGCAGAAACATTGAATTTCTAGTAGTGAACAGTAAACTTCGAGAATTTATATAAAATTGCATACTCAACATTTTTCAATGAATCCAACTTCAAACAAATCCTTGAGATGTCTATTTTAACATATATAAATTTCAGAATCAGATTTAAAGCCAATAAATTACAAAAATTTTCGGAATTAGTACTGTTCACAGAACCCTAAATTTCCATAATTATCATCAAAACTTAAAATTCCCTCAAACAAATTCTATAACAATCAACAAGAATATGAAATACCTTGAATAATACTTCCAATTTCATCATTGTTCTTCCTTCTCTCTCTATCTTCTCTCTCTAAAAATTTTTCAAATGTCTAATAACTCCTCTAAATTCATATCTATAGTTAGAATTCAAGATATTGAATTTAATTTGGGTTAAAAATGAAATAATTACCTTGAGAAAGCCCTCAAAAATACTCCCAGAATTTGTCACTTCCCTTTCTCCTCTCTTCAGCCGTCACCCCTCTCCATTTTTCTGGAAATTCTCCTCTTTTTCTTTTTTTTTTCTTGTCTTATAATTAATTAAAATGAAAGGGAAGTGGGCTGGGCTATAGGTGATGGGCTGATTATAAAAAAATCAATTGGGCTTGGGTTTCTGTAATTAGTCCAAAAAAAATGGGCTGTTTCAATACCACCTCCTCAAAAAAAATTTCGTCCTCGAAATTTCGAAAGGTCCAAAATACTCAAGTCATAAAACGTTCTCATGTGATACTAATTAGCATCTATTATATATATTTATGTATTACTGTATAACAATATATATATAATCGTACGCTTGAAAATCATGTAACAAGACTATTTTATTTCTTCATTCACTACCAAGAATCATTTTAATAGGCTACAATCTTTGATTTCTCACAAAAGAAGAATAAGGCTCTGTTTGTTGCAAGAATATTTTATCTTCAATGTGAATCAACATCTGCCTCTAGATGAGGAAGACAAATTTCCAATTCTTTTGACTTATAATGTAACCACTTCTTTCTTAACTTCTCCCATACATATTTTCACTTCTTAAAATCAATTAATGAGTTGCCAAATTGGTACGACACATCCTAATTATCGCTATCCTTAGGATCCCGGCGCTCCGAAGGAAAGCAATAACCAAGATATGTCATTACTAAAGGCACTCTTTATACTTCTACTACACAAACTTGATAAAGCACTTGCAAGAATCGTACATGACTTCGGAACTTGTATCTAAAAGACCATGGATGCATCTATGAAAAAAATCAATGAAAATCTAACCGAATATCATTTGCCTTTCAAACTTAACCAACTTGCAAATCATTTTAGAACAATAATAATTATAATAACATCAACAACACCAACATGTCCCATACGTATTTCCATCATCATGGACTCTTGTCCTTATCTCAAATCAATCACAAAAACTTCTAACATAATGTCATTAGCCTCAGACTCTTTAAATGCTTCGTTCATCATAGAACCCACCAATAATAATTCGACTTCTGCTAATATCTATTATTGCAAAACATATTGTACGCCCAGTCATAACCATAAATTGAATCAAATAATCATGTTGAAATCTATACAAGATAAAGAGTCCACTTGTATACCATAATGTATACAAATACATATAGTTCCTTTGGCACATTGTCAAATATAAATATGTGCATATACTGAAATATCACTTGAAAATCTAACTTACTACCTCAAAGCCCTATTCGTCATATAAATAACATGAAAACGTCATAACTGATAACCATACAAATCACTTCTTTTCAAAACTATCTCACATGATTCAAAGTCTTAGTTAGGTCATGACACTAATGTAGTTCCACTTTCATAACTAAGCGAAGCCAACCTTATATTTCTTATTAAGCCACTTAAATCCTTCTACTTGTCCATATACATCACATAAGTTGGACTAAAGATCCAATGACCCACTTCTGACAATACATCAAGAAAATAAATTCTAGGCTCCACAAAAGTACTTCCACGCCCTCTAAAATCTTGATCATTATCTCATTAGTAATAAAATCAATATTGAATACTTCATCTTCACTAATATAAATTTTTTTTTTTTCCATCATTTCATACTACTATGTAAAGATATGCTCTTTATCGTTCAATGCATCTTCATATCTCAACTTACTACTCTCAAAACTAGTGCTTCAAAGTAAAAGCTTCAATCATCTTATGTCATCGTATACTACATATCATGCATAACTCAATTATCATAAAAATCATCCAAGCAAATCATAATTTTCTAAATTCCTCCTCCGTATACCTTGTATTCTAAAATAGCATATACCATGTAATTCCTCATATTACAATTATCATAACTCAGTTCTTCATATAATCTTAGTTTTTATATGAAAATCATCACAATTCATAGCACTAACATAACTCAAAAATTAGGCTATACATAAATCCTTTAATCCACAATGCTTGATAAACTATTTAGCCTTATATCGAATATTTCTATTCATATCATAACAACTCAAAATACTAACATATAACAAACAGCTACGTTGTAAAACAGTTAGGTAAGCAATAAATTCTAAATATCTAACGTCATAACTAAGTCATAACTAACTAATCTCTCTTTGAGCTACTAGGGCTAAGCCAATTTATTTCTCCAACTATGTTGATATGAGGTTGCCACGTCTAAATTTGATGGTGCTTCCACAGACAACTACATCTTTCCAGAGCAAATACTTCTATCTGATATGATAAGAGTCTATAGAATCCTAACCATGCTCTGATACCAAATTGACACGACCCGCCCCTAGCTACACGGGCGAATCATGCCTAAAACTGTGGACTACAACTATTTCTTAATTCTTTTCTTTCTCATGGAACAAACTTGAAATAATTTCCATTACATCTATAAATGAAATTTATTAAAAAAAAACAATTTAACTAATTACAACCTTGACCTATCCTTGCACCATCACGTGGCTGGACCTCCACACTTCCTAACTAGATCACATTTTGCTTTCATCCTGGGGGGGAAAATTTTAAAAACAAAGAAAAGTAAAAACAAAGATGTGAGTATAAAACTCAGTGAGTGGGGATAAAAAAAATGTAATTGTAATTAAATCCAAAAGAAATTGTATCGTTATAAAATAAATATTTGCTTTATATAAAAAAATAATCTTTATAATCTATAACTTTCATATCATCTAAAATGTCATAAAACTTTAAAATAAATAACTATTGAATGACTAAATTCATCAAAATACTAGTTATATTTAAAACAATAAAATAATCATCTTTAATCGTATAATACGATGCTCTTGATGATCATGCTAAAATCATCGCTTCAGTTATTTACTATATATGCAAAACATAATTTTCTTAAAAATTTTCTTTCAAAAGAAACTATTGTGAATCATGCTTCTTTTTCAAACTAACTCATATAAACATATTCGAAACTCTTTTCATTATACTAAACAAGTACCCCTGAAACTGTCTGATCTTACCTGGCGAGATCTAACATCGCACAGGCAGAGCTATCTGAATTTTCTCAGACCTGGTGAGATCTACATCACTCAGGCAGAGCTATCTGTACCTGGCGAGATCTAACATCGCGCAGGCCTGCTATCTAGTCATACGCATGCGTAGAGCTGCACCCAAAGGGCTAAAGCGCCCAGATCACACGGCCCAAAGCCTCTATGTGTGTCTGAACGGGCCCCAAAGGCCTCTATCTTTCTATCTGAAATCTGCGGTCTCACTGTCTAAGTGAGCTGGGTACTAGCTTAGTATAATATAATTAAACTTTCTTCATTTCTCTAAAACTGATTTCTTTTCAAAATTTATGAAACTTATATAAGCTGAAACTCATAATATCTGAATCCTTGAAAATCCATGATAAATACTTAAAAGAATAATTGCAAATACTTTGAGAAATCCTTGAAATCAAATTGCTATATAAAAAATATGATCATAATTGTTCTGCTTTTACACTTTCTATAAAATGGTAAAATATGCATCTATAATAATATAGAAAACGATTCATATATAAAACATGAATCTTTCTTAAAAATGCTAGATCATTGTTTAAAACTAACTTTGCAACTAAAATTTATATCTACAACCACTTGAAAAACTAGATTTGAAACATCTTAATAATTGAAAGCAAACATAACAAATGAGTCTATTTACTCTCGAGAAAAAAAAAGAAACTAACTTTAATTCTTCTGAATTTGCTAAAATTCTCAAAAATTCTATTAAATGCTAAATAAACATAGCTAAATAAATACTAAAACATATTTCTAATTATCCAGAAAAATAAATCTTCTACTCTTTCTAAAACTTTCTAAAATATCCGTAAAATAAAATACTTTTCATCTCACTATAAACCATAATTTATATTTCTATCTCAAAATCTCATACATCATACTTTAACTCAAATCTTTTTTATTATTCTAAATTTTTTATAATTCTGCATTCAGGTCCCCACAATTTCTGGAACAGCTTTCTAAATTTACAATTCAGCCCCTGCTTGGGCAGTTTTAAAATTTTGCATTGTCACCCCTGCAGAATTTAAATTCTACTTTCCAAAACTTTTTCTTCTTAATTTGCTATTATTTTGAATATACAATCACTTAACATTTTGTTAACCAAAATCACCATTTCTTCAACATATGTATTTATTTAAAGAAAATAACTCAATACCTCAATTTCTATACTAATTCATTTAATTATACAATATCTCTTTTCAAATTATAAACAAAAACTTTCTACTTTTCACCAACATATATATTCATGCTACAACTTTCACATTAAATTTATTTTTTTCTCTTGTACTCAATCTTATCGAAATAACAATTACTATATTTTCAAAACTAATCTGCTAGCACCACCCATAACCATCTCTTCTATCCAAAATCTAATACTTTACACACTCCTATTCCGAAAATACATAAATCATCATGATCTATTCTAAAAACTTTTAATATAACTCAATTAATTAAACTAATAACTTAAATCATA
>SNVD02011286.1:0-55795 GCA_013180625.2 Boswellia sacra | reverse complement strand
CAGAGCTTCAGCCTCCACCACGTTCTCCCCCCTTCAAGTTATCAAAATAAAACCCTAAAATGTGTTTAAATACTCTGCTACAGTGAATTGCTACAGTGCCCCGTATTTATACATGCTACAGTGACTTGTGGAATTATATTTCTATACATCTCACACTGTTTTGATTAGAACTTTTGGTACACTGAATGGATTTATAAACCGTAAATTTCTCTAGAAAATAGACTTCGAGAGCTGTCTCTTATACACATCTAGATGTGTATAAGAGACAGATGATATGTCATCGGGTTCATTGTATATCAATACAATTAAATCCGAGAAGATGGTTGATTAGCAGAGGTGAAAATGAAGGGTTTTACTTCATTTTTGTGCAAGTTGCTCCAAAACTCCTACAAACATCAAAACCACACAAAAACATAAAAATACCAAGGAATATAGCAAAGAAACATGGACGAATTGATATGAAAATAATACTTAAATAGACACTTATCAAATTCCCCCACACTTAGACTTTGCTAGTCCTCGAGCAACTAAAATGATACGAAACAAAACTAAACCGAAATAGAATCAAAGAAAAATTAAAACATACAAATGCTTCAACTTGCAAATAGGCCTCAAAGATTGTACTTAATTATAACCCTAGGAAAACTTCAAAATAATGCACTTGATCAAGAATATCCAAAGATATTGCTTCACTACAATTCATCAAAGTGTTGTGTGTAGAGTCATCTCACTAATGGTCTACAAAGTTTAGAAGTTAGCCTCCTGATTCAGCCATTATGGATTGAAGAGATCCAGAATGCGTTTCAAGAGAACTTGAACTTTTTAAGCCACCACTCTAAAAACCGAGATTAGAAAATATTACCTAGGATGAAAGAAATAACCTGAAAAAGCTCAAAAGAAATAACATGAAAACTCTCACATAAACACAATAAAAAGAAAGCAAACAAAAACAAAGCAAACAAGCAGATAGAGATTACAGATGGAGCGTTAAATCCAGTTTACGCCTCTTATTGCCTTCTCCACACCAATCTATCCGAGCTATTGTTGGATCAGGCGAATAGACGAATGCTTGTAATTTGTCAATTAACTCCCCTGCAGTTGAAGCTGTAACCAGGATTTGCCTCGCCGACTGTGAGATGAAGTTTTTTTCTACTGCTTGATCAAGAAAAGACAACAAACCATCAAAAAAAATTATTGACATTTAACAAACCAATGGGTTTCCGATGGATGTTTAGCTGTGCCCAAGAGGTGATTTGAAATATCTCCTCTAATGTACCATAACCACCCGGCAAAGCTATAAATGCATCAGACTTAACAACCATATGTGCAATAAGCTCATGCATACTAGAGACCTGTAACTCTTCCCCGATTGTGTTGCCTACGATATCTCGTACAGCTAATGGTTTAGGGATAATGCCGAGAACTTTGCTCCCTCCTAGGGATGCAGCTGTTGAAACACACCCCATTAACCCAAGACTACCCCCTCCATAAATCAAATTAATACCCCTCGCAGCTAATGTCCTACCAAGATCAAAAGCTGCTGTTGTAAACTCTCCATCTTTACCAAATTGCGATCCACAAAATACGCATTTATTTTGGAATCGCCGAATTGGTGTTTTCTCCATTTCTAAAAGTGCTCTAAACTTGTGCAAGACAATGATGTACGTTAGGTATTATGCGATTCAAGTGCAAGATAGGTTATAAAATGACATTTGAGAATATGCAAAATGGATATATACACACGAAAAACTCTCAAATTTGACACATGGGGACATAATTTCGGTGGGGGTTGCTCGATGCAGATTTATCGCCCCTAGATTTTAAAAAATAGATATGCTTTCGGTGGGGTTTGACAAAACCTCCACACTTGTCGCCCACGTGTGCATGAAAAATGGAGATAAACTTTCGGTGGGGTTTGAAAAAAATCGCCACACTTGTCTCCCACGTGAAGCATGAAAAGTAAAGATATACTTTCGACGGAGGTTGACAAAACCTCCACACTTGTCTTCCACGTGTGCTTATATCATGGGTAGTCATCTGGTTTGTCAAAAAGAAAACTTGAAATTAAAACAAACAAAATCAACAAACAACAACAACACAAAAAACAACATGGATAATCAGATCAAACGAAACAAGAAAGAAATAAAATTCGACAACAACAACACACATTCAAATATACAAGTAGTTGTGATTGTGGCTCACAGCTTCCTCTGGTTTTACGTCCAGTAACGGCTGAAACGCCTTCTATGAGTCGGGGATTTGCTTCCCATCCAGTTTTCTTATAAACTGGCAAACAGGGTCGTTTTTAGTAAGATTCCCTAGAATATAACACTGCAATTCATCACGAAATTGTGTCCATAGATTAAGCAATTCACGCTGAACAAGTCCACAAGAATGTGACTCAAGAGTTAATAAAACATTATACAGCGACTCATTACTCAGACCATTCTTAATAAATGACAGTTTATCTTCTCTATTTCTGGACACAAAACCTAATGAACGACAAGTCTGGTTACAATTCCATCTAGCACATTTATAACATACTTGTAACCTTTTCGCTCTTCGCCTATTTGCGTAGTAGCTCTTTCCTAGACCAGGCATGTATTTTGCGAGATTAATGTCAGGCTCACTGGACAATATCACCTTGGCTTCGATAAGCCATCGGATATCCGCAGGCACATTTAGAAGCATCAACGCCCAAAGTCTAGTCATCCGTACTTTATAAATTTTGGACACAGCATTTTGAGGACGTGAAGGGAATTTACGAAGGGTGACAGAAAGGAATTCTTTTAATCGGGGGGCACAAGTTTTTTGTTTCCCCCATTGAAGAGGAGAAAAGGAGAACTATTACCGATAATGCGATTATTTGTTTTCTACCAAGATATGCACGTTTTCAAACCTCGAGCAATGACTCAGACTCCGTTTGGATGTTCTCCTAAAGCGTGCACAAATGAGCTCAAAAGACAGAATAATCAAATTTTAAACAAAAAGGAAGGAAAAGAAAAGAGCAGAAACGAAACTAAAGACACATAAAAGAGATAACAACACAATAGCAAACAAAAGTCAAAAACAAGTAAAGAATATAAAAACAAATGAGACAGATGGCAAAGAGAGATAAAACCTGATCAATTTGATGGCCTACGAAAGGAATCTCCTCAAGACACAAAAATCGATCATTAGTACCTCATTTTATTTTTCTTTTCTTCTTTTTTTTATTTTTCAAAAACATTGGGTTGCCTCCCAATAAGCGCTTGGTTTAACGTCCTCAGCCCGACGTTGGTTCCATCATGGCAGGGTCCAATCTTCGCTGTGTTTCTCTAGTGGGCTTGGATCCTTTTTCCAACAAGATACGGTCCATGCATATGGCTGGGCCTTGGATGTCAACAATCGTCCACCCAATAGCTGTGTTGTGATCTCTAAGTACTCGGACGAGTTTCTCTTCTTGTAGTGGTGCAAGGCCCATTTCTATTTTAACTGGCAAAGGATCATTCTTATCCAAGAATCCATGCTTCTAATGATCTGGAAGAGGCTTAAGCTCCAAGGTAGGGGCTTTCATCATAGAAGGGCAGAAGTTTCACATTAGATAAAGGAAATTGAATGCACGAAACTTCATACCTATTTGTGGTTATAGCTATGGTCTCATCTAAGCTTGCCACAGCTTCCTCCATATCCTTGGACACTTGTATCAACCTTCTGGTTCTTTAGAATTTTTCTGTCCCTATTTGCCACTAATAGCCATTTCCAAAATCCATCCTTGCCGGTTAACTCAAAATGTTGTGTTGCAAATAATCAATAACATCAACTAGCAAAAACAGATGCCAGTGCACTAGGGTACCTCTTGTCTCAAAAATATTGAAACGAATCACCTCGGCCATCACAAATTCCATGGTGGGTGCCATCATGAACCTCAATCTTAGTTCGAGCAGTTTTCAATCATGGTCTCCCCAAAAAGAATTGGTGTGGATTAGGAAAGTCCTCATCTCATTTCAAGAACATAGAAGTCTTGCTGGGAAAACCAATTGATTCACCTGCACAAGCACATCTTCCACAACTCTTTTGGGATATGCATTAAAATGATCAGCAAGTTGAATGGTAATACCAGTTTCCGTAAAAGGTCCAAGATTTAAAGAAGCATAAATAGAATATGGCATGATATTAATAGATGCTCCTAAATCTAACATAGCTCTTTCAAACTTGGTTCTACCAGTGGTGCATGGAATGGTGAACGTACCTGGATCTTTGCATTTCGGAGGAATTTTTCTTTGTAGTACAGCTGAAACATTTTCCCCCACGCTTACTTTCTCATTTCCCTTCAACTTTCTCTTGTTGGGGCATAACTCCTTGAGAAATTTTGCATAACGAGGTACTTGCTTAATAGCATCCAGAAGTGGTATATTTACCTCGATCTTGCGAAAAGTTTCCAGGATTTCCTGTTCTTGTTCCTTCTTCTTTGATTTTGCAAATCTGCTAGGAAAAGGTGGAGGAGTAACATATGAAGGAATTTGAGTTTTAAGGTCTACCTTAGAAGATGATTTTTTGTTCATGGTGGAAGTGGTGTCATCCCCTTCATTAGTTTGTGACCTTTTTTGTGGAACTTGTAATTGCTTTCCACTTCTCAAAGTGATTGCACTAGCATTCTCTCTGGATTGATCACTGTCTGAGAAGGTAATTTTTCTAAGCTCTTGCTCTCGAAATTGCTCATGTTAGTAGCCAATTGTCCCATTTGATTTTCCAGGTTTTGGATACTTGCCCTAGTTTCCTGATGAAATTGCATTGTGTTAGTAGCAAGTACGTTAACAATGTCCTGAGATCCATAACTGAGTTTTGTGGAGCTAGTTGTTGTGCTGGTTGTTGTTCCATTTAAATGATTGCTGCACTCTTGATTGATTGAAACCTGGTGGCTGATTTGGGATGGCATTTGGAGTGATTGGTTGATGATTACTATAACTTTGGCTTGGTTGTCCTAGAAATCCACCCATGGCGTTGGCGTGTTCCGTATCTCCTTCTTGCAAAGTTGGACACATGTCGGTTGGATGCTCCGTGGTAGAATATACTCCACATACATAAGATTGACGCCTATGTCCTACAGCCATTTTTTTTACAAGAGAGGTAAGCTCAGAAAGTTGTTGTTCAATGTTCGGGGTACTTACCTCATTTACTCTCCTTGGTAGTTGTGGCTCAAAATGGCCGCTGAATTGTTGGGAGTTTGCTGTCATGTCGCTAATCAAACGTCTTGCAACATTCGGTGTTTTTTATTAACCCAGTGCTCCACCACTAGCAGCATCAATGATACTCCTTTCCATTGGTAGTAGACCCTCATAGAAATAGTGAATTAGGAGTCCATCACTAATTTGATGGTTTGGACAGCTAGCACATAACCTTTTAAATCTCTCCCAATATTCATGAAGTG
This sequence comes from Boswellia sacra, assembly GCA_013180625.2. Taxonomy (NCBI): domain Eukaryota; kingdom Viridiplantae; phylum Streptophyta; class Magnoliopsida; order Sapindales; family Burseraceae; genus Boswellia; species Boswellia sacra. Next base: position 50,385 of record SNVD02011286.1, on the reverse strand, counting down.
ATTCTCCATTGTATTGTCGAATGCCACTAATATCTTTTCTAATATTTGTAACTTTCGAGGCTGGAAAGTATTTCTCCAAAAAGAGTTTACTCATCTCATTCCAAGTGGTAATGGTACCTGGTGGTAGATAGGATAGCCAATCTTTTGCCGAATCTGCTAATGAGAATGGGAAAGCTCTCAATTTAATTTGCTCTTCAGAAACGCCAGTTGGCTTCATACTTGAGCATACCACATGAAATTCTTTGAGGTGTTTGTTCGGATCCTCTCCTGCAAAACCATGAAATGTAGGCACGAGATGAATCAGTCCAGATTTAAGTTCAAAATCTATCTCAAAATTGGTGCTTATGCATAGCGGTTGTTGATCAATAATTGGAGCCGCTAACTCCTTAAGAGTCTGATCGTTTTCCATCGCCATTGCTTCTGATTCAGATTTGATTGAACTACAAGAAGATGGGAGGGAAGTATGTCGTGCAAGGTCAAATTCTGGAGGTGGAGTTGAAATTGACCGATTTAGCCTTAAATTCGAGGATTGAAGAAACTCCTTAATTCTCTTAAGTCGTTGATCCGCTTCTCCCTCAGACATAAAAGCCTAAACACAAACAATCAGGAAATAACAATCAAGAATCAGTACTAAAAAAAGAATAACAAATTGATTAGAAAATCAATCCCCGGCAACGGCGCCAAAAACTTGATGCGTTCGAAACTAGCAAGTATACTAGTCGCACAAGTAATAAAGTGATAAGTAAGATATCGTTCCCACGAGGATTGATTCTAACTGAATTTGTTATTTTCCAACCACAATTACCTAAATGGGGGGGGGGTTTTGTTGAATGATTAACTAAATGAAATAAGAATGCAAATTAAGAATAACAAAACAGAAGTTAATTTGAATAAAAGATCAATGAGGGAAATCTGGTTAAGGGATCCTTCTCTACCACAAGATATGGATTTGCGAATTAATCATAGAATTGTCATCCAATTACAGTATTGAAATTATCAACCGTAGATAACAACAAGCTCTGTTATCCCAATCTTTCCTTACTTTGTTGTTAAATAAAACAAGCTCTTTATTTAATCTCTATCCATTAAACAACCTAGAACAAGCTCTCTAAAATTAATTCAATGGATGCATTACGATAAGAAAGATAGGTTGATCTAAGCAATAAACACACAAGCTCGGATTATTTACTTAGGTTGTATTATCCAATTGCAATCTCTGATCACAATTTTGCTACTAAGGATTAGAAATTCAAGACAATTACGGATCAAGATTTCTACTATAGCAATAGACAATAACCAGATTATATTCAGTTGGCCATTCCAAATACAATCAGCAAGCAATCATAAGCATTAGATATGGGAAAATACAAGCAACTTCAATTAGAGAATTGGATAACAACTTCTTGCACAATCAACTCACAAAACCATATCAAGGGCTTTGAAATCACCCTCAACCAATTCAGATTCAGTTACACATGTTTAAGAACGTGGTAAATACAATACAACATGGAGACATTCCAGAAAATGAAAGGGAAGGGAAAAACTTAGCAAATTTGATGTAATTCTCTTTGGATTGGAGTTCTTCCTCTTTCCAAGCTTCCTTTCTCCTTCAAGAACTCCAGGAGATGAAAGAATTCCAGAGCTGCAGCCTCCCACACGTTCTCCCCTCTTCAAGTTATGAAATAAAAGCCTAAAATGTGTTTAAATACTCTGCTACAGTAACGTGCTACAGTGTCCCGTATTATACATGCTACAGTGATGTGTGGAATTACATTTCTACACTTCTTACACTGTTTTGATTACAACTTTCGGTACACTGAATGGATTCCTAAACCGTAAATTTCTCCAACAAGTAGACTTCGAGAGCTTTTCAACGGTATATGATATGTCATCGGGTTCATTGTATATCAATACAATTAAATCCGAGAAGATGATTGACTAGCAGAGGTGAAAATGAAGGGTTTTACTCCATTTTTGTGCAAGTTGCTCCAAAACTCCTACAAACATCAAAACCACACAAAAACATAAAAATACCAAGGAATATAGCAAAGAAACATGGACGAATTGATATGAAAATGATATATAAATAGACACTTATCAAAAACCTACACACTTGTCTCCCACGTGAAGCTTGGAAAATGGACATACAGTTTCGGCGGGATTTGACAAAACCGCCACACTTGTCTCCCACGTGAAGCATGAAAAGTAGAGATATACTTTCGGTGGAGGTTGACAAAACCTCCACACTTATCTCCCATGTGTACTTATGCCATAGGGTAGTCATATGGTTTGTCAAAAAGAAAACTTGATTTTAAAACAACCAAAATCAACAAACAACAAAAACACAAAAACAACATTGATAATCAGATCAAACGAAACAAGAAAATAAATAAAATTCGACAACAACACACATTCAAATATACAAGTAGTTGTGATTGTGGCTCACATCTTCCTCTGGTTTTACGTCCATTAACGTCTGAAACGCCTTCTATGAGTCGGGGATTTGCTTCCCATCCAGTTTTCTTATAAACTGGCAAACAGGGTCGTTTTTTGTCAGATTCCCTAGACTATAACACTGCAATTCATCACGAAATTGTGTCCATAGATTAAGCAATTCACGCTGAACAAGTCCACAAGAATGTGACTCGAGAGTTAACAAAACATTATCCAGCGACTCATTACTCCGACCATTCTTAATAAATGACAGTTTATCTTCTCTATTTCTGGACACAAAACCTAATGAACGAAAAGTCTGGTTACAATTCCATCTAGCACATTTATAACATACTTGTAACATTTTCGCTCTTAGCCTCTTGGCGTAGTAGCTCTTTCCTAGACCAGGCATGTATTTTGCGAGATTAATGTCCGGCTCACCGGACAATCTCACCTTGGCTTCGATAAGCCATCGGATATCAGCAGGCACATTTAGGAGCATCAACGCCCAAAGTCTAGTCATCCGTACTTTATAAATTTTAAACACAGCATTTTGAGGACGTGAAGGAAAATATTTACGAAGGTTCGACAGAAAGATATCGGCATCCATTGAAGAGAAGAAAAGGAGAGATATTTTCGATAATGCGATTGAGTCTGTTCTTCTCCAAGATGTGCACATTTCAAACCTTCGGGCAATGGTTTCAGCTTCCGTTTAGATGTTCCTCAAGCTGTTGCACAAATGAGCTCAAAGCACGGAAAAATCAAATTAAACAAAAGAAACGAAAAGAAAACAAAATAAAATAAAGATGCATAAGAGAAATAAAAACACAATAGCAAACAAAAGTCAAAAATAAAAAAAAACAAATGAGACAGCTGGCAAAGAGAGATAAAACCTGATCAATTACGTTCAATAAAGCCTATGAGAGGAATCTCCTCGAGACACAAAAATTGATCATCATTACCTTCTTTTCTTCTTCTCTTTTTATTTATTTTTCAAAAAACATTGGGTTGCCTCCCAATAAGCGCTTGGTTTAACGTCCTCAGCCTGACGTTATCTGCCCTCACCCATCAAGATAAGTTGGCCCGTAGAGAGGTACCTCATCGATGTCCTGCATCACTGAATTCTCATAGTAAGGCTTCAACCTATGCCCATTCACCTTGAATACTTTGTCTGTTTTTAAGCTCTTGATTTCCACTGCACCATAAGGAAAAACATTAGTAATAACAAAAGGTCTGACCCATCGAGATCGTAGTTTACCTGGAAATAACTTGAGGCGAGAATGAAATAAAAGAACTTTCTGTCCCACTTCAAAATTCTTCCTGGAGATCATTTTTTCATGAAATGCCTTAGTTCTCTCCTTGTAAATTCTGGAATTCTCATAGGCATCATTTCTAAGTTCTTCCAATTCTTGCAGTTGAAGCTTCCTTTGTTCTCTAGCAGCATCCATCTCCATGTTACAAAGCTTTACTGCCCACCATGCTTTATGCTCAAGCTCCACTGGAAGGTGGCATGGCTTACCATAGACAAACCTATACGGAGACATACCAATAGGTGTCTTGTAAGCAGTCTGGTATGCCCAAAGTGCATCATTCAATCGTAGGCTCCAATCTTTTCGCTTCGGATTCACTGTCTTCTCGAGAATGGACTTGACTTCTCGATTTGAAACTTCAACTTGACCACTAGTTTGTGGATGATATGCAGTAGACACCTTGTGAGTGATGTTGTATTTCTTGAGCAAGGATTCAAATGATTTGTTGCAGAAGTGTGTCCTTCTGTCACTAATCATGGCTCTTGGTGTTCCAAATCTTGCAAAAATGTTAGATTTCACAAAATCTACAACAACTTTAGAATCATTAGTTCTCGTAGCTTTTGCTTCTACCCATTTAGAAACATAATTCACAGCAAGTATAATGTAAATATTACCAAATGATGAAGGAAAAGGACCCATGAAATCAATACCCCACACATCAAAAATCTCGACAATAAGTATAGGGGTTTGTGGCATTTGATTTTTGGCACTTAAATTACCTGTCCTTTGACAACGGTCATAAGCTTTGCAGAACAGATATGCATCTTTAAACAATGATGGCTAGTAGAATCTACAATCAAGAACTTTAAGGGCTGTTCTTTTTGGTCCGAAGTGACCTCCACATGCATAAGAATGACAGAAGGTTAAAATTGAATTAAATTCAGATTCAGAAATGCACCTTCTTATCACTTGGTTAGAACAATGCTTCCATAAGTACGGATCATCCCATATGTAATACTTGGCAATGCTTTTGATCTTGTCTCTTTGAGCTCGAGTCAAGTCATGTGGTAGCTTCTTGGTAACTAAGTAATTAACAATATCTGCATACCAAGGGGTTGCTACATGTAGAGACAGCAATTGTTCATCCAGAAAACTTTCTTGTAATGGCAGTACATCCTCGTCATGGACAATACGACTGAGATGGTCTGCAACTAAGTTTTCACTTCCCTTCTTATCTTTGATCTCCAAGTCAAATTCCTGTAAAAGGAGTATGATAGGTGTCTATTTATGTATTACTTTTATATCAATTTGTCCATGTTTCTTTGCTATATTCCTTGGTATTTTTATGTTTTTGTGTGGTTTTGATGTTTGTAGGAGTTTTGGAGCAACTTGCACAAAAATGGAGTAAAAACCCTTCATTTTCACCTCTGCTAGTCAGTGATCTTCTCGGATTTAATTGTATTGATATACAATGAACCCGATGACATGTTATATACCGTTGGAAAGCTCTCGAAGTCTATTTTCTGGAGAAATTTACGGTTAATAAATCCATTCAGTGTACCAAAAGTTCTAATCAAAACAGTGTGAGATGTATAGAAATATAATTCCACAAGTCACTGTAGCATGTATAATACGGGGCACTGTAGCAATTCACTGTAGCAGAGTATTTAAACACATTTTAGGGTTTTATTTTCATGACTTGAAGAGGGGAGAACGTGGTAGAGGCTGCTGCTCTGGAATTCTTTCATCTCTTGGAGTTCTTGAAGGAGAAAGAAGCTTGGAAAGAGGAAGAACTACAATCCAAAGAGAATTACATCAAATTTGCTAAGTTTTTCCCTTCCCTTTCATTTTCTGGAAAGTCTCAATGTTGTATTGTATTTACCACGTTCTTAAACATGTGTAACTGAATCTGAATTGGTTGAGGGTGATTTCAAAGCCCCTGATATGGTTTTTGTAAGTTGATTGTGTAAGGAATTGTTATCCAATTCTCCAATTGAAGTTGCTTGTATTCTCCCATATTTAATGCTTATGATTGCTTGCTGATTGTATTTGAGTGGCCACCTGAATATATTCTGGTTGTGATTTATTGCTAGACTAGAAATCTTGATCCGTAATTGTCTTGAATTTCTAATCATTAGTAGAAAATTGTGATCAGAGATTACAATTGGAGAATATAACCTAAGTTAAATAATCCGAGCTTGTGTGGATATTTGTGTTTTTTGTTTTTTGTTTGTTATTTTTTGCTTAGATCAAATTGTCATCTTTTCGTAATGCTTCCATTGAATTAAACTCAGAGAGCTTGTTCTAGGTTGTTTAATGGATAGAGATTAAATAAAGAGCTTGTTTTATTTAACACAAAGTAAGGAAAGATTGGGATAACAGAGCTTGTTGTTATCTACGGTTGATAACTTCAATGCTGTAATTGGATGACAATTCTATGTTAATTCACAAAATTCATATCTTGTGGCAGAGAAAGAACCCTTAACCAAGTTTCTCTCATTGATCTTTCATTCAAATCAACTTCTGTTTTTTTATTCTTAATTTGCATTCTTATTTCATTTAGTTAATCATTCAACAAAACCCCCTTGTTTAGCTTATTGTTGCTGAAAAATAACAAATTTAATTAGAATCAATCCTCGTGGGAACGATATCTTACTCATCACTTTATTACTTGTGCGACTAGTATACTTGCTAGTTTCGAACGCATCAAGTATCCACCTAATAAGCCTTGGTTTAGCATCTTTCTTTGTGAGCAATTACCTCAAAGCTGCATGATCAGAATAAACGGTTACTTTAGTACCAATCAAATAAGATCGAAACTTTTCTAAAGCAAAAATAACCGCTAGCAGCTCTTTCTTAGTGGTAGAATAATTAAGTTGAGCATCATTTAAAGTTCGAGATGCGTAGTAAATGGCATGTGGAATTTTGCCAATTCGTTGACCCAAAACGGCACCCACAGCATAGTCACTCGCATCGAACATGATCTCGAATGGATAATCCCAATTTGGAGATTGGATTATTGGAGCCGAAGTCAAGAGTTCTTTCAGTTTCTCAAATGCCTCTTTGCATTTCTCATCAAATTCAAAGGCCATATCATTCTGTAATAATCTGCATAGGGGCAATGCTATCTTCGAGAAATCTTTGATGAATCTACGATAGAAACCTGCATGGCCAAGAAATGAACGAATATCCCGCACACTTGTGAGAGGTGGTAAGGAACATATAAGATCTATCTTGGATTTATCCACCTCTATACTCTTAGCAGAAATAACATGTCCCAAAACTATACCCTGATCTACCATAAAATGACATTTCTCCCAATTTAGAACAAGGTTAGTTTCTATACATCTTTGAAGTATAAGGGTAAGGTTGTCAAGGCATTTATCAAAAGAATCACCAAAAACACTGAAGTCATCCATAAATACCTCAACGATGTTCTCAACATAATCAGAGAAAATACTTACCATACACCTTTGGAAAGTGGCAAGGGCATTGCAAAGACCAAATGGCATGCGTCGATAGGCAAATGTACCGAATGGGCAGGTGAATGTAGTTTTCTCTTGATCCTCAGGGCCAATGACAATCTGATTATATCCTGAATAGCCATCAAGAAAACAATAGTGAGAATGACCTGCTAACCTCTCCAGCATTTGATCAATGAATGGCAAAGGAAAGTGATCCTTGCGAGTTGTTGAATTGAGCTTCCGATAATCAATACAAACTCGCTAGCCGGTTTGGATACGAGTGGGAACTAGCTCATTATTGTCATTCTTAACCACCGTAACACCAGATTTCTTCGGAACAACTTGGATTGGACTCACCCACTTGCTGTCCGAAATTGGATAAATCACACTCACATCTAACAATTTCAGGATTTCTTTCTTGACAACTTCCATCATCGGAGGATTCAACCTCCGCTGTGCTTCTCTAGTGGGCTTGGATCCCTCTTCTAACAAGATACGGTGCATGCATACGGCTGGACTAATACCTTTGATGTCAGCGATTGTCCACCTAATGGCTGTTTTATGATCTTGAAGCACTCGGATGAGTTTCTCTTCTTGTAATGGTGCAAGGCCCTTTGCTATTATGACTGGCAAAGTATCTTTCTCACCCAAGAATACATGATTCAAATGATCTGGAAGAGGCTTAAGCTCCAAGGCAGGTGCTTTCATCACAGAAGGAAGAAGTTTCTCATTAAATAAAGGCAATTCAATGTACGAAACATCATACCTGTTTGTGTGATAGCTATAGTCTCATCCAAGCTTGCCATAGCTTCCTCCACTTCTTTAGACACTTGTATCAACTTCCTTGATTCTCTGGAATTTTCTGCCCCTAGGTGCTCACTAATGGCTACTTCCAATGCATCCTTGCGAGTTAACTCAAAAAGTTGTTGTGCCAAAGAATCGATAACATCCACTGAAAAAACAGAATGCAAGTCACTAGGGTACCTCATTGCCTCAAAAATATTGAAACGATCACCTCGCCATCAAATTCCATGGTAAGAGTGCCATCATTAACATCAATCTTAGTTCGGGCAATTTTCAAGAATGGTCTCCCCAAAAGAATCGGTGTTGGATTGGAAGATGTCTCATCCTCCATTTCAAGAACATAAAAGTCTGCTAGAAATACCAATTGATTCACCTGCACAAGCACATCTTCCACAACTCCTTGGGATATGCATTAGAACGATCAGCAAGTTGAATTACAATACCAGTTTCCGCAAGGGGTCCAAGATTAAAGGAAGCATAAATAGAATAGGGCATGACATTAATTGATGCTCCTAAATCTAACATAGCTCTTTCAAAATTGGTATTGCCAATGGTGCATGGAATGGTGAACGTACCTGGAGCTTTGCATTTCGGAGGAATTTTTCTTTGCAATACAGCTGAAACATTTTCCCCCACACTTACCTTCTCATTTCCTTTCAACTTCCTCTTGTTGGTGCATAACTCTTAGAGAAAATTTGCATAACGAGGCACTTGCTTGATAGCATCCAGAAGTGGTATGTTTACCTCGATCTTGTGAAAGTTCCAAGATTTCCTGCTCTTGTAACCTCTTTGATTTTGCAAATCTGCTAGGAAAAGGTGGAGGAGTCGTAACATATGAAGGGAATATGGGTTTTAGGATTTACCTAGAAGATGATGTTTTATTCATGGTGGGAGTGGTACCATCCCCTTCATTAGTTTGTGACTTTTTTTGTGGGACTTGTAAATGCTTTCCACTTCTCAAAGTTATTGCACTAGCATTCTCTCTTGGATTGATCACTGTCTGAGAAGGTAATTTTTCTAAGCTCTTGCTCTCGAATTTGCTCATGTTAGTAGCCAATTGTCCCATTTGATTTTCCAGGTTGTGGATACTTGCCCTCGTTTCCTGCTGAAATTGCATTGTGTTAGTGACAAGTGCTTTAACCAATATCCTGGAGAGACATTACTGAATTTTGTGGATCGGTTGTGGTGATGTTGTGATAAGGTCTATGTATATATCATTTATATCATTCGTCCATGTTTTTTGCTATCCTTCCTTGGTATTTTTATGTTTTTGTGTGGTTTTGATGTTTGTAGGAGTTTTGGAGCAACTTGCACAAAAATGGAGTAAAACCCTTCAATTTTCACCTCTGCTAGTCAACCATCTTCTCGGATTTAATTGTATTGATATACAATGAACCCGATGACATATCATATACCGTTGAAAAGCTCTCGAAAGTCAACTTTTTGGAGAAATTTACTGTTTATGAATCCATTCAGTTACCAGAAGTTGTAATCAAAACAGTGTGAGAAGTGTAGAAATGTTTAATTCTACAATCACTGTGGCATGTATAATACGGGACACTGTAGCACGTACTGTAGCAGGTATTTTAAAGCACATTTTAGGCGTTTTATTTTCAGAACTTGAACCGGGGAAAAACGTCGCCGTGGGGAGGAGGCTACATTTTATGGATTTCTCTCATCCCTTGGAGTTCTTGAAGGAGAAAGAAGATTGTGAAAAGAGGAGCGAACTACAATTCCAAGAAGATTCATCTACAAAGAAGATTTTCAAAGAATTGCTAAGTTCTTTCTTTCCTTTTCAATTCTGGAATTTCTCTGTATTGTATTTGTTATTCTGATTGAATATGTGTAACTAAATTGAATTGGTTGAGGGTGATTTCAAAGCCCTTGATATGGATTTTGTGAGTTGATTGTGTAAGAAATTGTTATCCAATTCTCTAATTAAAGTTGCTTGTATTTTCCCATATCTATGCTTATGATTGCTTACTGATTGTATTTGGAATGGCCAACTGAATATAATCTGTTGTTGTCTATTGCTAGATTAGAAATCTTGATCCGTTAATTGTCATGAATTTCAAATCATTAGTAGCAAAATTGTGATCAGAGATTGCAATTGGAAAATACAACCTAGGTTAAATAATCCGAACCTGTGTGATTATTGATTAGATCAACCTATCTTTCTTTTCGTAATGCTTCCATTGAATTAAACTCAGAGAGCTTATTCTAGGTTGTTTAATGGATGGAGATTAAATAAAGAACTTGTTTTATTTAAAAACAAAGTAAGGAAAAGAGTGGGATAGCGGCTTGTTGTTATCTATGGTTGATACTTCAATGCTGTGAAGTGGAATACAATTCTATGTTAATTCACAAATTCATATCTTGTGGCAAGAATTGAACTATTTAACCAAGGTCTCTCATTGATTTTTCACTCCATTTAACTTTGCTTTGTGTTATTCTTCATTTGCTTTTGTATTAAGTTTAGTTAATCAATCAACAAAACCCCCCCTGTTTAGTTTATTATTGTAGGAAAATAACAAATTCAATTAGAATCAATCCTCGTAGGAACGATATTTACTTATCACTTTATTACTTGTGCGACTAGTATACTTGCTAGTTTCAAACGCATCAGTTGTGGTATTGGTGGTGGTTGTGCTTGAAATAGTTGCTGCACCCTTGGTTGATTGAAACCTGGTGGTCGATTTGGTATGGCATTTGGGGCGATTGGTTGACGATTCCCATATCTTAAATTAGGGTGATCTCTCCATCCAGCATTGTAAGTATTGGAGAAAGGGTCATACCTTTGCCTTGGTTGTCCTGGAAATCCACCTATGGCATTGGCTTGTTCTGTATCTCCTTCTTGCAAAGTTGGACACATGTCGGTTGGATGGTCCATGGAAGAATATACTCCACATGCATAAGATTGCTGCATATGTCCTACAGCCTTTTTTTTTACAAGAGAGGTAAGTTTACAAAGTTGTTGTTCAATTTTTGAAGTACTTACCTCATTTACTCTTTTTGGTAGTTGTGGCTCAAATTGACTACTGAATTGTTGGGAGTTCGCTGCCATGTCACTAATCAAACGTCTTGCAACGTTCGGTGTTTTATTAACTAGTGCTCCACCACTAGCAGCATCAATGATACTCCTTTCCATTGGTAGGAGACCCTCATAGAAATATTGAATTAGGAGTCCATCACTAATTTGGTGGTTTGGACAGCTAGACATAACCTCTTAAATCTCTCCCAATATTCATGAAGTGATTCTCCATTGTGTTGTCGAATGCCACTAATATCTTTTCTAATATTTGTAACTTTCGAGGCTGGAAAGTATTTCTCCAAAAAGATTTTACTCATCTCATTCCAAGTGGTAATGGTACCTGGTGGTAGATAGTATAGCCAATCTTTTGCCGAATCTGCTAATGAGAATGGGAAGGCTCTCAATTTAATTTGCTCTTCAGAAACGCCGGTTGGCTTCATACTTGAGCATACCACATGAAATTCTTTGAGGTGTTTGTTCGGGTCCTCTCCTGCAAAACCATGAAATGTAGGCAAGAGATGAATCAGTCCAGATTTAAGTTCAAAATCTATCTCAAAATTGGTGCTTATGCATAGCGGTTGTTGATCAATACTTGGAGCCGCTAACTCCTTAAGAGTCTGATCGTTTTCCATCGCCATTGCTTCCGATTCAGATTTGATTGAACTGCAAGAAGATGGGAGGGACGTGTGTTGTGCAAGGTCAAATTCTGGAGGTGGAGTTGAAATTGACCGATTTAGCCTTAAATTCGAGGATTGGAGGAATTTCTTAATTCTCTTAAGTCGTTGATCCGCTTCTCCCTCGGACATAAAAGCCTAAACACAAACAATCAGGAAATAACAATCAAGAATCAGTAGTAAAAACAGAATAACAAATTGATTAAAAAATCAATCCCCGGCAACGGCGCCAAAAACTTGATGCGTTCGAAACTAGCAAGTATACTAGTCGCACAAGTAATAAAGTGATAAGTAGATATCGTTCCCACGAGGATTGATTCTAATTGAATTGTTATTTTCCAGCAACAATAAACTAAACAGGGGGGTTTTGTTGAATGATTAACTAAATGAAATAAGAATGCAAATTAAGAATAACAAAACAGAAAGTTAATTTGAATGAAAAATCAATGAGAGACACTTGGTTAAGGGTTCTTCTCTGCCACAAGATATGAATTTGTGAATTAACATAGAATTGTAATCCAATTACAGCATTGAAATTATCAACCGTAGATAACAACAAGCTCTGTTATCCCAATCTTTCCTTACTTTGTTGTTAAATAAAAAGGCTCTTTATTTAATCTCTATCCATTAAACAACCTAGAACAAGCTCTCTAAATTTAATTCAATGGATGCATTACGATAAAGAAAGATAGGTTGATCTAAGCAATAAACACACAAGCTCGGATTATTTAACTTAGGTTGTATTCTCCAATTGCAATCTCTGATCACAATTTTGCTACTAATGATTAGAAATTCAAGACAATTACGGATCAAGATTTCTATCTAGCAATAGATAACAACTAGATTATATTCAGTTGGCCACCCAAATACAATCAGCAAGCAATCATAAGCATTAAATATGGGAAAATACAAGCAACTTCAATTAGAGAATTGGATAACAATTCCTTGCACAATCAACTCACAAAAACCATATCAAGGGCTTTGAAATCACCCTCAACCAATTCAGATTCAGTTACACATGTTTAAGAACGTAGTAAATACAATACAACATGGAGACATTCCAGAAAATGAAAGGGAAAGGGAAAAACTTAGCAAATTTGATGTAATCTCTTTAGATTTGTAGTTCTTCCTCTTTCCAAGCTTCCTTTCTCCTTCAAGAACTCCAAGAGATGAGAGAATTCCAGAGCTGCAGCCTCCACCACGTTCTCCCCTCTTCAAGTTATCAAAATAAAACCCTAAAATGTGTTTAAATACTCTGCTACAGTAACTTGCTACAGTGCCCCGTATTATACATGCTACAGTGATTGTGGAATTATATTTCTATACATCTCACACTGTTTTGATTATAACTTTTGGTACACTGAATGGATTCGCGAACCGTAAATTTCTCCAGAAAATAGACTTCGAGAGCTTTCAAACGGTATATAGCATGTATCGGGTTCATTGTATATCAATACAATTAAATCCGAGAAATGGCTGACTAGCAGAGGTGAAAATGAAGGGTTTTACTCCATTTTTGTGCAAGTTGCTCCAAAACTCCTACAAACATCGAAACCACACAAAAACATAAAAATACCAAGGAATATAGCAAAGAAACATGGACAAATTGATATGAAAGTAATACATAAATAGACACCTATCAAAGGTTCTGTTCTCAAAACTTCAATTCTGAACCTCAATCACTTACAAGAGTTTTATATTGCCCGAAAATTGTTTTTCAGGTCTCGTATATGCAACCCTCCTATTTTCGAACCCCATAAATCCTGCATCTCTGCCAAATTTCCTTAGAACTCATTTAAGTAATCTCTTTCATTTTTGTTTTGCCATTCTATAGAAACTGAACAATGAAAATAAATTTTGGTATCAATCCTTGATTTCGTCTATTGTATTCTTTTTAGTATCTAGAACTGTACATTTAAGAGTGAAGTACAAATTTTGGCATTAGAATAAAAGGAATAATTATCATTTTTTTAGATTTTAAAATAAATTTATTATTTTATAGAACTTAAAGCCTTACTAACCTCGCTGAAAACTTGGAGATACATATGTGCCTTCAAGTCAAGCCCATGAAATGGCACGAATTGCCATGCATTTGGTAAAGTTTTACTTAGTAGACTATAATAAAACAAAATTTTGAAATTTCAAATGGGGTAAAATTATGATTAAAAAAAAATCAAGACTTCCAAAGAAGATGAAAGCCATTGGGCAAGCACTTGGAACCAAATAAAAATACATGATTTATTTGTGAAATTATGAATTATTATTCAATTTTTATGTCCAATTTGTAATCATCAATGGGAGGCATTCATGATAATTGATAATTGATAAGTTTAGCATACAAAAATATAAGTTTTCTTCAAGATGTCCCATCGCTTAAAATGCAAAATAAAGGACATAAATTTGCAGATTGTTTGAATTGCAATACTACTTCCAAATCATAAACAATCTTCAAGTTTCCAAGCTCCGTCTACGTATATCCGAGATGGGATATAAAACAAACACAAACAAGTGAGACTTGTGATACTAAGCCTTGAAAATTTTCAAGATCCAATGTCATTGAAATTTTGAATAGAGGGTTGAGTAATATCATCAAACAAAAACTTCTACAGCCTTCAATATCCATCCCTACTGACGAGATTTAGGATCTTTCTTGGTTGCTCCGAGTAACTAAGGATAATATCTTCGAACTTTACAAGATATCTGTACAAAAAGAAACAAATGACCAGCTCAACTTAGGATGGTTGATATTAAAAATTTGTAATATAAAGCTTACCATGTAATGTCAAATCTAGACACCATCCCAAAATTGCTCAACAAAGAAGTCATGTTGCAACAAGATTGTCAATATGAAAATTTGATAGACCAGGGAAGATGATGTACCTTATTGTTTCCGTAGAACAATAAACATGCGGAAACTAAATTTGGCTTATGGATATCTGTCGCTAAACTTCAAAAGTGGAATCAAGTTTCTGCATAAATCAGAGTCCTTCCATGCTTTCTTAGCTTCAATCTCATGGTGAAATTCCAATCATAAAATAATTCCTTTCTACAATATTGGAGGATGGACATTCTAATACATGATTCACTTTCATAAAAGAAATGCTCATCATAAGAAAGTTCTCATTGTTTTTGATGATGTGATGTGTTAAAAAGAAATATAACAATGGTTGAAGTTTGTTTGGAGTCTTAGCTCCACAAAGTCAAATCATCATAACAACAAACGATAAACAAGTGCTTAAAAAGCTGTAAAAAACTGAGTTAGTTGTTAACTCTAATTGATGCACAGCTTTATAAACACTTTTTTAACCCTGTTGTTATAATGACTTGACTTTCTAGATCAAGAATTCCAAAATAAACAACCAGTTGCTTGACACAATACATGGTCAAAATCAATGAGAATTTTCCTATGTTTAAGTCTCTGATTTGTAAAAGTGAGTCTTGTTTACAGTTATCCATCCCTTAATATTGTAAAGAGAAGCTGTTTTTATAAGTCTTGCAGATGTGTTTAGAGTGCACTGGAAGCATCTGGTGCATACTGAAATCACCAAAAGTACTATGTCAAATATGATATGAAAACATAACACAAATTGTTAGAATAGAAAAACTAAAATTACACTATAAAATTTCCTAACAAGTATTTCCTTCTATCTCCAACAAAATCCATTAATATCAATCTTTACAAGTCCCCCAAACAAATGACCCAATGTTAGAAAATTAGATAGCTTTAAATCCACATGTCAGTTGGCTATACCCCTTACAAACTTAGGCTAGAGCTCTCCAATTTTCAATTTAGTCATTTCTTCCTTTTTCCCCTTTCCGTGCAAATGAAAAGACTTAGAATTAATATTCATTTGTGACTTCTTACATCCATGTCTTCCCATGTACCATACTTACTGGCTCGACTTTTATTTATGATGGGTGCATATATTCTTGTAAACAATCTTATGGTATATTTACACCTTCTTTCTTCAACCAAGTTTTCTCAGGATGTTTAAAGCAGAAGCAACAAGATGGCTTTCTAATATACAATACTAGAATGTCAAAATTACACTTCAGAAAAAAGTACTTGCACACTTCATTCAGATATGGCAAAAATATCACCAAAATGCAAGCCTTCACATACTTAATTGCTCTAGTTTAGATTGGCTAAAGGTGAAGGCCATGCTTAAAAACTAAAAGTATGTTCTCTGTCATACACTAGACAAACCACTGGAATGAAACTTAAGATTAAGCCACTGCCAGTAAAAATTATTAAACAAAATATATGCTTAAGTACCTAAGATCTTACTAATTCCTTTAGTCTAATCCACTGATTTCTTAAGAGTGTTCCAACCTTAAATTCAATTTCATGGGTGGCTTAGACGAACTTTAGAATAACAAAAACTCCTCTTTGAGCAATGCCCAATTCACAAGTGAAAAAAAAATCATTTTCAATAAGGAGCTGACTTAAATCCAGATGAACAGACCAATCATCAACTTTGCACAACAAAACTGTACTAGAAACAACAGACTGAGATGGTTAGAATCACCCACGGAATAGGAAAAGAGAAAATCAAATTTGGAAAATACTCCCCAAATAACATTTCTGGAAGAAAACCAATAACTACTAGAATGATGCTGCTAGAGGCTGACAATCTACTTTGAAGTTATCATGAAAGTTGGCAGCTGTGTGGATAAAGATATCTTTAAAAAAAAATAATAATAAGACATCATGTTACTAGGAAAAAAAAATTTCTTTCATCTGATATATTCTTTTATACAAGCAAATAGTTCTCAAGCCGAGATCCAGATTTAGTTCTAAAACTGCAAACAATGTGAGTCAAAGTAGCCAAAGTTAGCTTCGTTTGTAACCAAAATTTAGATTAAAAGGATCAAAGTAACATATACAGCTGGAAAATGGACACATAACGTGCATAAAATCCAGTCTTTTAAATTTCTCCCCTCCATAGAATAAATACATACAAAAAAAAAAAAGAAAACTCAACCAACAAAACCAATCAAGTTCAAAATATCTAAAAAATTATAAAAAGAAAAAAAATTAAAATAAGAAAGAGAAAACCTCAAACTTCATAGAGACTGGGAATGATCATGGATAGACACCAGAAAAAAAAGTTGATATGAGTTTAGAATGTATTGCTGGTAGACAAAGGAGTAAGAGACATAAACAAGTTGGGAATCAGGCAACAAAACCCTCGTTGCCACTCTGGTCTTATAGATCAATCATGCTCTTCATCTATTATTATTCTTATTATTTTTATGAGCTTCCTTAGCATCAACTAGATTCAGAGTCTTTGCCTAAACATGTGATGAATTAATTTCTTCAAGTCTACTCCAAGTAACAGGTTAAATTAATTGCAAATATCCGTATCTTTGCACAAGCTGTCAATGGTATTATATTTAAGATAAAGCATCAGCATAAATATAAAATATTAACAGCTACATCCCAAACGAAAACAAACAGAAACATAATACAGAAGGATCAGATTTGGGTATACGAGTCATCCCATTAACTGCTTCCACTTTCCTTGGTTTAAACAAAGCCCAACAAATGGCGAATAAACAGACCTAGAAACAAATCGTATTTACATATTCATAAAATACTCATAACAGAAAAGAAAAGAGATTCTAAAACATAATAATAAAAAAAATTGACCCAAAATCCCTTAAGTTTGTTTGCTGGCAATTTATAACTTTCTTTTAATGAGCTTAGCGGCATGTCTTCAAGTCAGTGCTTGCACACACCTAAACTAAACTAGCATCACAAGCCTTTTTTTGCAGCAACATCATAAATATTTGCAAGTTAGACTTGGAATCAAGTTGTTTAAAACAACTTTTCAAACCACACCAAATTTGACCTTTTCGCAAAAATATTAACAACATTTCCCATTTTCTTCCCAACAATATTCACCATCAAATCAAATAGTACCAATACTATTTAAAACAAGAAATCAAGAGAACAAACATTGAAAGAAAGAGCAACATAACTTTACTTCCACCAATTTCAAACCACACCAAAGTTTTCACAAGCTCACCCATCCATATGCTTAAAAAAATAACAAAGATCAGAAATTAATACACAAAAATGATGAATATATTAAAATAGAGCAACCAATTAACTAAATAACTAATGAGTGAATCTATCCCTAAAAAAATTATAAGAAAAAACTCAAAACTTGTCGAACATTACTAACTTTAATTTCAAGTAAAAATTATTCGAATTTCATAAATGCCAAAGAAAGTAAAATTCGAGATTACCCGAAGTGAGTTGAAGGTTAGCAACACCAATAAAAATTTCATGAAATGCTGAAAATGGCTTATCTAAGCTAGGAGTTACAAGAGTTAATTTATAACTTATCTAAGCTAGGAGACTACTATATAAATAAGTCTCAAGGTTCTAACATTACAGTGATATACTTTGAGTATTTCTATGTTTTTGAGCGATCGTGACATATGGAAGCAATTTATTTTCTTTCGGTGATCGTGCTCATCAAGGAGATAGGTTATGAGCATTGGGTTATATCTTGGAGCTTTTAAGTATCGATATTACCCACACGAGGGAAGGATTCTTTGGCTTTAGGACAACGTCTTTAACATGACTCCCAAGTGCTCAAGCCTTACATTTCTCATTAACTTCTACTTTATACATGTTATTTAATTTTCTATATTATTGTTTATATGATATTATTGTTGTTTGATTTATTATATTTAAATTTATTACAAATATTCCCAACAATTTAAAGCCAAAGTATGTCTTATATGTTTTATTGTTTGCCTTAAAACCTTAATTTATCGCTAGGTGGCGTATAACATGATTAATTTCTAGAGCATATTGACTGCTCATTTTATTTTGTTCATCAAATGATATTCTTATGTTGATATGTTTTTTTAGAGATCTAAAGATTTGATTATCATATATATTTTGATTGTTCCACTACTTGTATAGTTTAACCATGATATGGTTAGTGGATTGATTTTTATTTCTTTAATATTGTGAGTATATATTTGTGTGATTTTTTTTTTTTATGATCTAGAGTATAACATTGATTAAGTCATTGTACTTGCATGAGTTACAAATGTGTGAATGTATAACATTAGAAATGTAAGCTTCCATAAGTTGTGAAAAGTGTGTTGCCAATTTTCTATTTCTTTATTCATGTTACATTAAAATATGTATATGTCATTGTTATTATACTTTGACATGTAGATTTAAACTTGGCTATGTTTGTATATATGATTTATAAAAAATAGATAATGTGGTTGAAACATTGTGATAATTGCATAGCTTTTGCGTTTTAAATATTATGTTTCATTAAACTATTCTCTTAACCTTGTTTATTTAGAATATTTTATTTTAATCCTGGAGAGAGCGTAATGCTTTCAAATTGTGTTGACAACAAAAGGTGCATTCAGAGTTGATGGCTCAACTTAGTACTGAGATTGAATCTCTTTAATCAACCTCAAGACAATATGATGTTAGTAGATTTTTTTTTTTATTTGAGGTAATGCAAAATTATTTATGTTACTTCTACTCTTGTTTAGATAGCATGATTATTTGTTTACTGTAAAAAAAATGTTCTTGTGATATATTAAATCTTTATTTATTTGTGGTTATACATATTTTGTGGTATTAGACTATTAGTGCATGATGCTTTGAGTTACAAAGAGTTGTTCAGTTATTTATTTTAATTCATTTTTGAGTTGTGTTCGAAGAGATTGAAACATATATCATTTCTTCAAATTTTATGTTTCAAGAGCGATGATCTCAGTAGCAAATGCATGAATTTAAGTATATTGTATTACAGTATTTGTGATAGCACTTGTGTGTACTGTGCTAAATATTTTTTATTTTCTTTCTTGATATAGATTAATAAATTTTTGTAGTTATTAATTATAGATATTAATAGCTTGCAGTTACTAGAATATGATGAGGAGATTATTTGTTCCTCTTGCTTTTATATGAATTTTAATTTTGTATACCAACTTATTTTATTATGATTGTCTTATAAATATTGAAATTTTCTTATTGTTTTCAAAGAATATAGACAATTTAGGTGTAGTGATTTTATTATTAAGACCTTTTATTAGTTTTTATTATGGTCTAATAAATATTTCAGTAATAAAAAAATATTACTAAGTGTAATTATTGTTTATGGTTATAGATTAACTAAGAATTATTTATATATTAATTGAATATGTTATTGTTTTGGAGCAGCATGCATTTTTAAATGCATTCATAAACTCATATATATTTATATGATCTTTGATATTTGCATATTATTATGAATTGATTAAGAATTCAATTTGTATATTACTTGCATGTTAAATTTTTATTACTTTATGAAGCATGTGTTTCAATGCATATAATTAGAAACTCACGTATGACGTTATGATATTGCATTAATTATTATTATTGAACATATATGAGTTATATATTATGTTTCTTAAAATAGCAATAAATATCTTATTGATGTGAGGATTGAAAAGAAATATTTTGTTAATGTGGGGGTTTCAATTTTAAGAGGTTTAAGTTTTTAGTTATTAATCTTTAGACAATATCGATTTGAGTTTAGTTGTTATTTCCATGCTTTTAAAATATTCAACAAACTAGAGCATTAATATTTTGTGAAGTTATTGTTAGTGCATTAAATGTTTCATGTGGGGGTTTTCGTTATATTATGGTTGTTAATATTGTTATGATATTTTGAGAAAAAAGGTGATATTATAAATTATTAGACGATTATTAGTTTTTGTATATGAGTTTGAAAATATTATTACTTAAGAATTTTAAGTTTCTAATGATTAGCTATTTCATATTAACATTCTAAGCTTCACTTAGATTATTTTTATGTACTTTGACATTATTTTATAAGAGTTTAGTATTATCTGATTTAAGAGAGTTAGTGAAAGCAATTATCGAAGATGAAAAATTTATGAAATAAAGTAGAAAGTGCACGTGTACAAAAGTTTATGAAGAATTTCAGCATGCTATAATTAAATTAATTAATTAAATTGTCGAGAGAGAAGTACTTAAGCCTGAATGGAGTCACCTAGGGAAGTAACCCAACCTCTATGATTCGAGATCCCTTGAAAGAGGTTCAATGGGTAGGAACAATCCATATTATGTGACTTGTTTAGCACAACTATTTTGAAATATGTTAAAGGAGATATGATCCTATTCATCCCTATGACAAAGTGCTTATTATATGTGATGTTAGGAAGGATATTTATCCTGAATGAGTCTAAAGGCTAGATGCTCTTGCGAGGTATAGGTCAGATATACCTTTTGAGATCTCACCTAAGTGAGAGCGCCGTAAGGGCTACGACCATAAGAATTGGGTTGTTCTCTAAAACTCTCATGAGAATCAAGATTAAGCGCATGACCATTAATAGCGATAACCCACCAAAACAAAGTCTTTGTCGATATTACATATGTGATAGTTCAAGTTTGATAAAGAAATCGAGTTCAAGATTTTGTTCACTCAGGTTTCTCAAATGGATGCTATCAAGGCTAAGTGTAGGTTTAAACCCGAAAGGTACCTATGCCTATTGCATAATAGAAAGTTGCTTTTTATATATATTTTTTTATTTTTGATGAGTATTTTATCTAAATATTTTATTTTATAAAACTTTAAAGTTTTAAACCTTTTGTGGGGGAACTATTGAAGATAAAAGGTTTGAAACAAATTTTTTACATCATGAGTCATAATATTAATTTGAGTTTTAATTTCATGAGTTACAAATACAATTAAAATGTGGGTTACAAAACTTATTATTTGTAACTTACAATGTTTTTTATTGAGAACATTATGGCTTAGGAGTTACAAGAGTTAATTTGTAACTATTTAAGCTAGAGACTAATATATAAATAAGTCTCAAAGTTCTAACATTATAATGATATACTTTGAGTACTTTCTATGTTTTTGAGCAACAACGACACATGGAGGCAAGTTATTTTCTTATGTTGATTATGCTCATCGAGGAGATAGGCTGTGAGCATTGGGTTGTATCTTGAAGCTGTTGAGTACCAATATTATCTGCACGAGGGGAGGACTCTATGGCTTTAGGACAATGCCTTTAACATACCTCCCAAGTGTTCAAGCTTTACATTTCTCATAAGTCTTCTACTATATACATGTTATTTAATTTTCTATATTATTATTTGTATGATATTATTGTTGCTTGGTTTATTATATTTAAATTATTATAAATATTTCCAACACATATAAAATTTGTAAATCTCTTAAAAGAAGTTATTTTTTGACATTATTTAATTTTTGTGTTTCTAGCCAAATCACTATTCATTTTTTGTAAAAGTGATCAAATCCAATTTCATATAAAAGTTGTAAATGCTAGAAGAAAAAGTTGTAAATGTGTAATTGTTCACTTGAAAAGAGAAAATTTCAAAATCTGAAACAAGCATATAAAAGTTATAAACAAGCATATAAAAGTAGTAATTTTCTTAAAAAAGTTGTTTGATATTAATTAATGTTTACGTTTCCAACCAAAATCACTATTCATTTTTGTAAAAGTGACCAAATCCAATTTTGTATAAAAGTTGTAAAGGAGATACAAAAGTTGGAAAAGAACATGTAAAAGTTATAAATGCCCCCAAAAAGTTGTAAATATGTTACTGTTCATATTAAATAGGAAAGTTTTAAAGTTTCAAACGAGCATATAAAAATTGTAAAAGAGCATATAAAAATTGTAATTCTCTTTCAAAAAGTTTTTTTTATATTATTTAATTTTTTTTGTTTCTAGCCAAAATCACCATTTTTATTTTTGTAAAACAACCAAATCCAATTTCGTATCAAAGCTATAAACAAAATGTAAAAGTTGTAAAAGAAAATATAAAAGTTGAAAAAGCTAAAAAAAAAAGTTGTAAATATGTTAATGTTCACAAGAAATAAGAAATTTTCAAAATATCAAACAAACATATAAAAGTTGTAAACAAGCACACAAAAGTTATAGATCTCTTTAAAAAAGTTGTTTTTGACACTATTTAAGTTTTGCATTTCTAGCCAAATTCACTATTCACGACAAAAGTTCTCAAATAAATATCGATATAAAAGTTATAAACGTGTATATAAAAGTTGAAAATAATGTATAAAAGTTTACAACATCTACAAAAAAGTTTTAAATAAGCATATAAGTTTATCTCTTAATAATAAATTTATAATTGTACCATTTTACTATTTACATTTGGAAAATTACTACTGATTGTTTTCATTTTATGGTAGTTAAAAAATTGATTTTATTTTTATCATTATAAAATGTAAAAACAATCATCAATTTTGTTTTTTTCATAATACAACTTTTGCTTTCAATTTATCATAAGAATGTAATTTCTTTTTTGCCTCAATTGCCATTAGAAAATAATTAAAAGTTTTTCATATATAGACTAACTTTTTTTTTTTTAATTTTCTTTAAATGTATGTTTGTATTAATTTTGAGGATTTATTTTTTTCAAAATTTAGTTTCCATTTTATGCTCATGCTACCAATTGATCTTCCTCTTTATCCTCATGTCACAATCTCACGAGTGTGTGGGCACTTCTCTTCCTTGATCAATCAACCAACTACTGCATGATTTGTCCTTGTTTCACTTGTCAAACTTAGTTGGAGCTTCAAAGAACTTCAGCTACGCCCTTGGACTTTTCAAGATTCAGTCACTTTTTTCTTTCTTAGTGTTTGACTTTTTCTCTAGTATTTATAGAGAGTTGTTCTTTACTCTAAGTGGATTATGATTGCTTGATACTTGTCTTGAACACAACTTGATCAAGAATATTAAATTGAATCACTTTTCAACACTTGAAGTTATTTAGTCCATCAAAGATAGACCTTAGTCTTATTTTCTTTTTATCATAACTATTTATGCAACATCAGATTGATATGATTCTTGATTCATTGGAAAGCTAAGACAAATTATGTCAATATTTGTCTTTAATAGATTTCTTCAAATTCAAATTATTTAATGACAAATGCAACATTGGAAATTGGAAGATGAAAATTGTCTCACAGTTTTCATAAACGTGTGACCTTGCATCGATGATATGATCATAACATTTAGTACCTATACTGTTTAATGCAATTCTTGGTTCGTTACAAACCTAAGACATAGTTTGTCAACCTTTTATCTACTAGTAGGGATAGAGCCAGGAATTGTTTCTGGAGGGGGCAAAATTGAAAAGTAATAAGAGAGGATAAATTAATATAAGTAAAATATAATTGTAAATTTAGAGATAGTTAATAATATTTTCATTCAACATCATTGGGAAGATATAAATTTAAGTTTATCATATCAATTTTAAATTTAAATAAAATAGAAATTATAAAATAAAGTAATTAATATATAATCAAGTAAAATATTAAATTTATTAATTCAAAAGCAGCTTATCTTTAAGAAGAAAATAATAAAACAAATTAATGAGTTATGATGGAAAGAAAATAACCAAATTTTTAATAAACAAGATTTAAACAACAATTTATATGTATATAAAATAATGTGCATTCATAATTAATCGAAAGGAACTAAAAAATATTTTAATTTTTTTGCCCCTATTGGGCATATGCTAGCTCCGTAGCTATCTAATAGCCTTCTTTAAATTCAAAATATTTGATGATGAAAAAATATTTCAAAGTGAAGCATGAATTCTCTTTGCGAGACACTTGTGTTTTTGGTTGCAAGTAGTAAATCATATCCTTAGAGTTTTCATTCACATGAAACTAAGTCATGTAGCCTCTTAAATAGATTTAGGTCAGTCCATTGAGTCTAATAAGAAATATCCAATCAACCTTGACTTAATCTCCAAGAAATTAAGTCATAATAAAATTAGGAGACAATTAAATATTTTCCTTAAAATCTTTAAGATAATTAATTGTCTTCTTAAACAAGCAATAACAAATTAGAAGACTAGTGAAATGAGGATATTGCATGACCTAGCTATACTAGGACAAGCCTAGCCGCCACACACCTTTCCTTGGTGTGCAAGGTGGGGGTCGACCCTATTGTGTCTAAGGTTTATGGCATCCAAACCTTAGTAGGGTTTACATGTCCAACCTTAATATGACTTTGGCCACATGTGTTACACATGAGAAAATCATATTTTCTTAATTCAACAATGATACCTAATTGGTTTCCATATTTGATTGGGACATTGCTTGATTTTCCAAAATTCCATACAATACATTTTAGGAAATTTTTATATTAGTTTCCAAATTTGATTCTCACCCAAATTACCAATTTAATGAGTTTCTCGAAGCACAACTTCTCTTGCTATCATGAGTCCTACTCAAGATAGGATTCCTAATCTAAATAGGATTCCTACTTTAGAAATGATTCCATGGATGTTTCCTAATTGAATAAGGAATCTAGTTCAAACCAAGATTCCTATCTTTATTAGGAGAATAACACCATAGGTTTTCTATTGTCATTAGGATCCTATTTTCTGTAGACCTTCCAATAAGGGTTTCCCAAACACTTTAGGATTTATAATCAAGAGAGGATTCCTAGTTTCATTAAAGTTTCTAATCTTATTAGAATTCCTAATGTCATTAGGATTCCCAGTACAATTAGGATTTCTTGTCTAAGTAAGAAATATTATAATTGATCATCAATATATGTAAGATGTGATTGTGTGAGCTAGGTCAAGGGCCTACATAACTCCACATAATAACAAGCTCCAATGAATGATTCCTAGTTTCAATTATCTTACAAGCGGGATCATGTCATTAGTTATGGTTAATTCCAATATAAGATCAAAATTGCACTATTGAATTATACACTGCTTTTGTGTGTAACCTTATATGTAACAATATAGCTTGATCCAATGACAATAGGTTTGCATGTGTACCATCACAAAATACCAATAGTAAGGAGCTGTGTCTATTTACCATTTTACACCTCCATACTACTTCTCGTTCTTTAATATAGGATATCATCTAATGGATAATAAGACTATCATGATTCATATTTATGAAATTAGTCCTTATTCGATATTAACATTTATCGAATACTTGGTCAACAATTATTATCCAAGAATGAGATATTCTCAGAAGGTGATATCCTTTAGATGTGACTCTATATACATATGTATTCATGTTTCCATGCATAGGATACTTAATCATCCAACTAGCTAGGGTTGATCCATCTATTTAGAAAGATCTCTTCTTCTATTCTAATCAAAATGATTAGCTCAAACACATGAATTACATGTTACATTTCAAGATTAAGAGAGACATGCCTTTATTGTCTAGGTTGTGATATGTAGGTTTAAGTTAATGCATTCTACTTTAACAATGATATCATGTGGTCCACGCTCATTATGTTCCTGCCTTTAAGGTCACCACACTATAAGAAATAGGACCTTTCACAACATTCGGAAAATGCTGTAAGTGGACTTTTACAGCGTTTTGTACCACGTTGTTATCGGCAGAGTTGTAAAAAGCCTTTAGTCTATTACAACATTTTTCAAACGCTGTAACGAGTTCTTTTACAGTGTTCAGAAAATGTTGTACTTGTTTACAAAGCTTAAAAACACTGCAATTTGATTGATGTCTATTTATATATTATTTTCATATCAATTTGTCTATTTTTTTTTGCTATATTCCTTGGTATTTTTATGTTTTTGTGTGGTTTTAATGTTTGTAGGAGTTTTGGAGGAGTTTGCAGCAAATTGGAGTAAAACCTTTCATTTCCACCTTTGCCAGTCAACCAACTTCTCGGATTTAATTGTATTGATGTACAATAAACCATATAATATGCTATATATCGTTGGAAAGCTCTAGAAATCTAGTTTATAGAGAAATTTACTATTCATGAATCCATAAAGTGTATTAGAAGTTATGATCAAAATGGTGTGAGCAGTGTATAATTGTAATTTTACAAATCACTGTGGCATGCTATTATTCGGGGCACTATAGCAAGATTACTGTAGTAGAGTATATAAATATATTTTAGGTTTTACTTCATAATAAGAAGGGGGAGAACGAGTTGGAGGCTGTCTCTCTTGATTTCTCACATCTCTTAGAGTTCTTGAAGGAGAAAGAAGGCTTGGAAAGAGGAGCAACTACAATCTTAAGGAGATTCATCTACGAAGGAGATTTTCAGAGGATTTGCTAAGTGTTTCCTTTCCCTTTCATTTTCTAAAATTTCTCTATGTTGTATTATATTTATATTGTTTTTGAACATGTGTAACTAAATCCAATTTGTTTGAGGGTGATTTCAAAGCCCTAGATATGGTTTTTGTGAGTTGATTGTTCAAGAAACTGTTATCCCAATTATGTAATTGAAGTTGTTTGTATTTTTCCTTATTAAATAGTTATGATTGCTTGCTGATTTTATTTGGGTGGCCAACTAAATAGAATCTGGTTGTTGTCTATTGCTAGACTAGAAATCTTGATTACTAATTGTCTTGAATTTTTAATCTTTAGTAGCAAAATTGTGATAGGAGATTGCAATTGGAGAATATAACCTAAGTTAAATAATCCGAGCTTGTGTATTTATTGGTTAGATCAACCTATCTTTCTTATAGTAATGCTTCCATTGAATTAAATTAAGAGAGCTTGTTCTAGGTTGTTTAATGGATAGAGATTAAATAAAGAGATTGTTTTATTTAACGACAAAGTAATGAAGATTGGGGTAACAGGACTTCTTGTTATCTGCGGTTGATAATTTTACTATTGTAATTGGATGACAATTCTATAGTTGATTCGCAAATTCATATCTTATAGTAGAGAATGATCCCTTAACCAAGTTTCTCTCGTTGATTAATTCTTACTCCATTTAACTTTGTGTTGTGTTATTCTTTATTTGCATTCATATTTCATTTAGTTAATCAATCAACAAAACCCTCCATTTATTTTATTGTGCTATATAATAAAAAATTCAATTAGAAATAGTCATCGTGGGAACAATATCTTACTCATCACTTTATTACTTGTGTAACTAGTATACTTGCTAGTTTCAAACGCATCAAGTTTTTGGCACCGTTGTCGGAGACTGACACATCCGAAAATAGGATTGTCTCTCAAATATAGGAGTGTCGAAGTAATAAACCCGATGAGACCGGGGTCCATCCACGAGGAAGGGGATTTTAGCGCTACAAACTATAAGTAAGCAAATATGATGTGGATGATTCCAAGGGATGGCAAGATAATATCAACAAGTATGAGTAAAGAACAAGTTCTTAAATAATAAATGAGAATAACACAAGAGAAATTAACGCAATAATAATGAAAGCTAAGGTTAGGGGATCCGCCCTTAATATTTCAAATAAGGATAAACAACCCGTTTTAGTTATATGAATTATATTTGCTTCGTTACCAATATTTATACCACTACTTGTAAATGGGTTCAAGCATCCAATGTGCCAATCACCATATGTCTACAACAAATTAAGGTTCCTAACTAGATTCATGTCGGTAAGGAAGAACCATACGATATCTAGAAAGGATCCAAGCATTTGATGTGCCAAGGATTGTCGACAATGGATCAAGACCTCCACTTTACGAGTGGTGTCAAGATTGATTAAGAAAATAAATATAAATCATATAAAATAAACAACATAAGATTATGATAATTAAGCACATATTAAAGGGTTAGAGAATCCTTACTCTCATATCAAGGGTTTCACCATTTTATCTTAGCAAGAGAGAAATTAGAAAGACATTATAAGAGAAAGAAAACAAATTATAAGAAAAAGGAAATTCATTAATAACATAGAAATACAAGAGAGAAAAACAATACAAGATCCCAGCAAGGCCAAGATGCCCCAATGAGTCACAAGGCACTTCTATTTATAGATACATTCAGGGGCAAACTTGTCAAATTATAAAGGAATAATTGTCAAATATTAGATGCACCAACTTTGATAATTGGGGTAATTAGGTGAACCAACTTTGACCACCGATTTTGACATTGAATTTTTGAGAATTTTAATCACATGTCTTCATGAAAGTCATATATATTTCTCTCAGCTTTCTAGAACATCTTGATTCATATGATTTGGATACATATTTTGAGAGATACGGTCAAAATACTGAGGCATGGTCAAGTTGGGTCGAATCTACAGATGGGTTCACTTCAAGCCCAATTTTGGTCCACTAAGAGTCCGAATTTGATGATACTTGTGGAATATAATCTTGTAGATAATTGAATTCACCTTCCAAAATATTAAGATTTGCACCATTCTGATCTATAAATAGAAAGTTATGCCCAATTTACCGAACCTACATCAAAATCGAAATTAAGAGAAAGTTAATTCAAATGATGTAAAGACTACAAATATGTTTAAGTTGAGGAATTTAATGACACTATTAATGCAATATGATGAATTAAGCTCTTATTAAGCATACATATTTAAGTGTTCATCAGAGACTAATTTTCTAATCAATTTGTTATTTTGTTTTAGCTATTGATTCTTGATTTTTATTTTTGTTTGTTTGTGCTCAGGCTTTTATGTCTGACAGAAAAGCGGACTAATGACTTAAGCAGATTGAAGAGTTTCTCAAATCCTCAAAATTAAGACTAAGTTGGTCAATTTCAACTCCACCATCGAAATTTGACCTTGCACGACATACTTCCCTTCCATCTTCTCGTAGTTCAATGAAATCTAAATCGGAAGTAAAGACGTCGAAAAACAATCGGACTCTTAAGGAGTTAGTGGCTCTGAATATTGATCAACAACTGCTATGCATAATTCCTAACCTTAAGGTAGATTTTGAACTTAAATCTTGGCTAATTCATCTCTTGCCTACCTTTCATGGTTTTGTAGGAGAAGATCCTAACAAACATCTCAAAGAATTTCATGTGGTATGCTTAAGTATGAAGCCAACCGGCTTTTCTGAGGAGTAAATAAAATTGAGAGCTTTCCCATTCTCATTAGTAAATTCGGTGAAAGAGTGGCTTTACTATCTACCACTGGGTACCATCACCACGTGGAATGAGATGAGTAAACTCTTTTTGGAGAAATACTTTCTCACCTTAAAAGCTACAAACATTAGAAAAGAAATTTGTGGCATTCGACAATACAATGGAGATTTAAAAAGTTATGTGCTCATTGTCCACACTACCAAATTAGTGATCAACTTCTTATTCAATATTTCTATGAGGGTCTCATGCCAATGGATAGGAGTATGATTGTTGCTACTAGAGGAGGAGCACTAGTTAATAAAGCACCGAAAACTGTGAGATATTTGATTGGTGACATGGCAGCGAACTCCCAACAATTCAATAGCCAAGTTAAGCCCCCACTACCAAAGAAAGTAAATGAGGTAAGTACTTCAAACATTGAACAACAACTTTCTCAACTTACCTCTCTTGTGAAACAAATGGCTATAGGAAATATGCAGCAATCTTATGCATGTGCCAACATGTGCCTAACCTTGTAAGAAGGAGAGAAGAAACAAGCCAATACCATGGGTAGATTTCCAGGACAACTAAGGCAAAGGTATGACCCCTTGTCCAATACCTACAATGTAGGATGGCGAGATCACCCCAATTTCAGTTATGGGAATCGTCAACTGATTGTTCAAAATGCCATACCAAACCGGCTACCAAGTTTCAATCAACCAAGAGTGCAACAACTGTTTCAAACTCGACCACCATCAGCACCACAACCAGCTTGACAAAGCTCAGGTACATCTCTCGAGGATATTGTTAAAGCACTTGCCACTAACATAATGCAATTTCTGTAGAAAACTAAGGCAAGTATCCAAAACCTAGAAAATCAAATGGGCCAATTGGCTACTGACATGAGCAAATTTGAGGGTCAAGGCTCAGGAAAATTAACTTCTCAAATAGTGATCAATATAAGAGAGATGCTAGTGCTGTAACTTTGAGAAATGGAAAGCAATTAAGGTCTCGCCAAAGAAATCACAAACTAATGAAGGGAATGACACCACTTCCACCATGAACAAAACATCATCTTGTAGTGTAAATCTTAAAACTCCTATTCCTTCTTATGTTACTCCATCATTTGCTAGTAGATTTGCAAAGTCAAAGAATGAGGAACAAGAAAAGGAAATCTTGGTGACTTTTCGCAAGATTGAGGTAAATATACCACTTTTGGATGCCATCGAGCAAGTACCTCGTTATGGAAAATTTCTCAAGGATTTATGCACCAACTAGCGAAAGTTAAAAAGGAAATGAGAAAGTAAGTGTGGAGGAAAATGTTTCAGCTGTACTATAAAGAAAAATTCCTCCAAAGTGCAAAGATCCAGGTATGTTTACCATTCCATGCACCATTGGTAATACCAAGTTTGAAAGAGCTATGTTAGATTTAGAAGCATTTATTAATGTAATGCCATATTCTATTTATGCTTCTTTGAATCTTGGACCCCTTATAAAAACTGGTATTATCATTCAACTTGTTGATCATTCTAATGCATATCCCAATGGAGTTGTGGAAGATATTCTTGTGCAGGTATCAATTGGTTTTCTTAGTAGATTTCCATGTTCTTGAAATGGCGAATAAGACATTTCCAATCCAATACTGGTTCTTTTAGGGAGACCATTCTAGAAAACTGCCCAAACCAAGATTAATGTTCATGATGGCACTCTCACCGTGGAGTTTGATGGCGGGGTGATTTTCAATATTTTTGAGGCAATGAGGTACCCTAGTGACTTGCATTCTATTTTTGCAATTGATGTTATTGATTCTTTGGCACAACAACTTTTTGAGTTAAGTTGCAAGGATGGATTGGAAGTAGTTATTAGTGAGCACTTAGGGACAAAAAATTCCAAAGAACAATAAAGGTTGATACAAGTGTCTAAAGAAATGAAGGAAGCTATGGCAAGCTTAGATGAGGCTATAGCTATAACCATAAGTAGGTATGATGTTTCTTATATTTAATTGCCTTTATCTAATGAGAAACTTCTTCCTTCTATGATAAAATCCCCTACCTTGGAGCTTAAGCCTCTTCCAGATCATTTGAAGCATGTATTCTTGGATGAAAAAGATATTTTACCGATCATAATAGCAAAGGCCCTTGCACCACTACTAGAAGAGAAACTCATCTGAGTACTTAGAGATTACAAAACAGCTATTAGGTGAATAATTGCCAACATCAAAGGTATTAGCCCAACCATATGCATGCACCATATCTTGTTAAAAGAAGGATCAAAGCCTACTATAGAAGCACAACGGAGGTTGAATCCTCCCATGATGGAAGTTGTCAAGAAAGAGATCCTCAAACTATTAGATGTGGGTGTGATTTATCCGATTTCAAACAACAAGTGGGTGAGCTCAGTCTAAGTTGTTCCTAGGAAATCTGGTGTTATAATGGTTAAGAATGATAATAATAAGCTAGTTCCCACTCTTATCCAAATCGTGCGATGAGTTTGCATTGATTATTGAAAGCTAAATTTAGTAACTCACAAGGATCACTTTCCCTTGCCATTCATTGGTCAAATGCTTGAGAGGTTAGCAGGATATAATCATATTGTCATTGCCCTTGAGGACCAAGAGAAAACTACATTCACATGTCCATTTGGTACATTTGCCTATCGACACATGCCATTCAATGTTTGCAATGCCCCTACCACTTTCCAAAGGTGTATGGTAAGTATTTTCTCTGATTATGTTAAGAACATCATTGAGGTATTTATGGATGACTTTAGTGTTTTTGGTGATTCTTTTGACAAATTCGTTGACAACCTTACAGTTATACTTCAAAGATGTATAGAAACTATCCCTGTTCTAAATCGAAAAAAAAAATTCATTTTATGGTAGATCAGGGTATAGTTTTGGGACATGTTATTTTTGCTAAGGGTACAGAAGTTGATAGATCTAAGATAGACCTACATGTTCCTTATCACTCACCACAAGTGTGTGGGATATTCATTCTTTTCTTGGTCATGCAGGTTTCTATAGTAGGTTCATAATAGTTTTTTCAAAGATAGCATTGCGTTATGCAGACTACTGCAAAATGATGAGACATTTGAATTTGATGAGAAAAGCAATAAGGCATTTGAGAAACTGAAGGAACTCTTGACTTCGGCTTTAGTGATCCAATCTCCAAATTGGGATCAATCTTTTGAGATCATGTATGATGCAAGTGACTATACAGTGGGTGTCGTCTTGGGCCAACGAATTGGCAAAATTCCATATGCCATTTACTATACAAATCAGACTTTAAATGATGCTCAGCTTAACTATTCCACCATTGTGAAAGAGCTATTAGTAGTTATTTTTGATTTAGAAAAGTTTCATTTTTATTTGATTGGTACTAAAGTAACTGTTTATTATGATCATGTAGCCTTGAGGTACTTGCTCATAGAGAAAGATGCTATACCAAGGCTTATCAGGTGAATACTTCTTTTACAAGAATTTGACTTGGAGATCATAGATAAGAGGGGAAGTGAAAACTTAGTTGCAGAGCATTTTAGTCGCCTTGTCTATGATAAGGATGCACTATCGTTACAAGAAAGTTTTTTGGATGAACGATTACTGTCTCTAAGTTAGTAGCCCCTTGGTATGCAGATATTGTTAACTACTTAGTTACTAAGAAGCTACCATATGACTTGACTCGAGCTCAAAGGGACAAGATCAAAAAAATTGCCAAGCACTACATATGGGATGATCTATACTTATGGAAGCATTGTTCTGACCAAGTGATAAGAAAGTACGTTTTTGAATATGAATTTAATTCAATTTTAAACTTCTGTCATTCATATGCATATGGGGGTCACTTTGGACCAAAAAGAACAACCCTTAAAGTTCTTGACTATGGATACTACTGGCCATCATTGTTCAAAGATGTATATCTCCTTTGCAAAGCTTGTGACTGTTGTTAAAGGACAGGTAATTTAAGTGCCAAAAATCAAATGCCACAAGCCTTTATACTTATTGTTGAAATTTTTTATGTGTGGGGTATTGATTTCATTGGTCATTTTCCTCATCTTTTGGTAATGTTTACATTATACTTGCTGTGGATTATGTTTCTAAATGGGTGGAAGCAAAATCTACGAGATCTCATTATTCTAAAGTTATTGTAGATTTTGTGAAATCTAACATTTTTGCAAGATTTGGAACACAAGAGCCATAATTAGCGATAAAGGAACACACTTCTACAACAGATCATTTAGAGCCTTGCTCAAGAAATACAACATCACTCACAAAGGTTTTCACTGCATATCATCCACAAACTAGTGGTCAAATTGAAGTTTCAAATCGAGAAGTCAAGTCCATCCTGGAGAAGACAGTTAATCCAAACAGAAAAGATTGGAGCTTACGACTTGATGATGCACTATAGGCACACCAGAATGCTTACAAGACACCTATTGGTATGTCTCCATATAGGTTAGTCTATGGTAAGCCATGCCACCTTCTAGTAGAGCTCAAACACAAAGCATGGTGGGCAGTGAAGCTTTATATTATAGAGATGGATGCTGCCGATGAAAAAAGGAAGCTTCAACTGCAAGAATTGGAAGAACTTAGGAATGATGCCTATAAGAATTCAAAAATTTATAATAAGAGAACTAAGGCATTTCATGATAAGATGATCTCTAGGAAGAATTTTGAAGTAGGACAGAAAGTCCTTTTATTTCATTCTCGCCTCAAGTTATTTCTAGGTAAATTACATTTTCGATGGGTTGGACCCTTTGTTATTACTAATTTCTTTTCTCATGGTGCAATGGAAATCAAGAGCTTAAAAACTGGCAAAGTATTCAAGATGAATGGACATAGGTTGAAGCCTTATTATGAAAATTCAATGATACAGGACATTGAGGAGGTACCACTCTACAAGCCAACTTATCTTGATAGTTGAGGGCAGGTAACGTCAAGTTGAGGACATTAAACCAAACACTTATTGGGAGGCAACCCAATGTTTTTGAAAAAAATAAAAGAAGAAGAAAAGAACGTAGTAATGATCAATTTTTTGTGTCTCAAGGAGATTCTTCTCGTGGGATCCATCCATTATAATTGATCAGGTTTTATCTCTCTTTGCCATCTATCTCATTTCCTTTGTTGTTTGTTTTTGACTTTTGTGTGCTATTCTATTTTTGTTTCTTTTATGTGCCTTTATTTTATTTTATTTTGTTTAATTTGATTATTTTGTGCTTTGTGCTCATTTGCACAATAGCTTGAGGAAGCACCTAAACAGGAACTGAAGCCATTGCCTGAAGGTTCGAAGCATGCATATCTTGGAGAAGAACGACTCAAACACATTATCAGCAATATCTTTCCTCTTCTCCTCTTTAATGGATATCGATATATTTTTGTCAAACCTTCGGAAACATTTTCCTTCACTTCCTTAAAATGTTGTATTCAAAATTTATAAAATACGATTGACTAGACTTTAGATGTTGATACTCCTAATTATGTCTGCTGATATTCGATGGCTTATCAAAGCTAAGGTAAGATTATCCGGTGAGCTTAACATTAATTTTATAATATACATGCCTGGTCTAGGGAAAAGCTATTACGCCAAAAGGCGAAGAGCAAAGAGGTTACAAGTATGTTATAAATATGCTAAATAAGATTGTAACCAGAGTTGTCGGTCATTTGGTTTTGTATGCAAGAATAGAGAAGATAAACTGACATTCATTAAAAATGGTCTGAGTAATAAGTCTCTGGATAATATTTTACTAACTCTTGTGTTATATTCTTGTGGACTTATTCACCATGAATTGCTTAATCTATGGACACAATTTCATGATAAACTACATCGTTATAGTCTAGGGAATTTGACTAAAAAAGACCTTGTCTGCCAGTTTATAAGAAAACTGGATGGGAAGCATATCCCCGACTCATAGAACGCGTTTCAGCCATTATTGGATGTAAAACCAGAGGAAGATTTGAGCCACAATCACAACTAATTATATAGTTGAATGTTTGTTATTATTGTTGGAATTTATTTTTCTTGTTTTGTTTGATTTGATTATTATTGTCGTCTTTGTATTGTTGTTGTTTGTTGATTTTGTTTGTTTTAATTTTAAGTTTTCTTTTTGACAAACCACATGAATATCGATAACATAAGCACATGGGAGACAAGTGTGGGGGTATTGTCAACCTCGCCAAAAGTATATCTCAATTTTTCAAATCTTAGGGCTATAAATATGCATCGATTAACCCCTACCGAAATTATGTCCCCATGTGTCAAATGTGAGAGCATTATGTGTGTATCCATCCATTCTCTATATTTTTAAATGTCATTATTATAACATCTTTTGACCTAGAAAAACACAATACCTAACATGCATTATTGTCTTATACATGGTTAGGGCTCATGTAGAAAGGAAGAAAACACCAATTCAACAATTCTAAAATATATGTGTATTTCAGATCTCAATTTGATAAAGATGGAGAGTTTGTAGCCACAGCTCTTGATCTTGGGAGGGATTAGCTAAGAGGCGTATTCATTTGGTTTATGGAGGGGGTAGCCTTGGGTTAATGGGGTGTGTGTTAACAACTGCAAACTTAGGAGGGAGCATTCTTGGCATTATCCCTAAACTAATAGTTGTACGATATATCATAGGCAACACAATGAGGGAAGAGTTACAGGTCTCAAGCATGCATGAGCGTATTGCACATATGTTTCTTAACTCTAATGCATTTATACCTTTGCCGGGTGGTTATGGTACATTAGAGGAAATGTTTCAAATCACCTCCTAGGCACAACTAAATATCCACCAAAAAGTCCATAATTTTTTTGATGGTTTGTTTTCTTTTCTTGATCAACTTGTAGAACAAAACTTCATCTCATAGTCGGTGAGGCAAATCTTGGTTACAACTTCAACTGCACAGGAGTTGAGTGGCAAACTACAAGAATTTGTCCATTCACTTGATCCAACAACAGCTCAGATAGATTGGTTTGCGGAAGGTAGTAAAAGGCGTAAACTGTATTTGATGCTCCACCTGTAATCTTTATCTACTGATTTGCTTCACTTTTGTTTGCTTTCTTTTTATTGTGTTTATTTGAGATGTTTCAGGTTCTTTCTTTCGACTTTCACCCTAGGTAATATTTTCTGTTCTTGACTTTTAGAGTAGTGCCTTAAAAAGTCCAAGTTCTCTTGAAATGTATTATGGATCTCTTCGATCCAGGATGGCTGAATAAGGAGGCTAACTTCTGAACTTTTGAGACCCATTCTAACTAACTTGTTTTTGTTTCCTAACTATTGGATTTTGTTATTTTATGATAAAGTTTAGTTTTATGTAATTTAAAGTTGTTATGTGTTTTTGTCTCGATCAGGTCCGATTCAGAAAAAAAAATTTGTGAAAAAACTGAGAAAGACAGAATATGGGGTTTCTTTAACCCTTGAAACACATTCTAACTAAATCAATCTGTGGTTTATTTATTTACCATTGTTTGAAGTGTCTTGTATCATGTTTTCTTCATTCATAATAAAGGTATATAGGCTGGAAACCTTAAGTCTGCAGGCTACTGGTCCTAAGGATTATTAAAAAATACAATCTTGACTCAGATCTAACAACACAACGTACCTCTTTTCTTGCATTTTGTGGGTCAATGATAAAGCAATGATTGAATTGAGAATAACTTTTGCAAAACGATAAATGATACATAGATCTTTGTGCTCAAACTATTTATTGATCTTTGCTTTGCTTTTGATTCCTTCCACAATTTGTTTACTTAGAGAAGGTTTATGCAATTTATGTGTTTCTTAAAATTTCAATGAATTCTAGAACTTGTTTGTTGGTCACTTGAGGTGAAATCCAAAACTATACAACATTAGGGAAATGATTTAGGCCATCTTTGGACCGTTTGAGTCTTCTTAGCCAACCCTTATATGATATTGATCCCTAGTTACCCCTTTGAGCTTTTTTAAGCCTTTTTCTTTGTTAACTCACTAAAAGATTTCCTAACCTCAAACGAATTTTTTCTAACATCCCTTACCTATGACCATGTAGATCATTCAAAGCCTTTTTATTGTGTTTCCATGCATAAGATACTTAATCATCCAACTAGCTAGGGTTGATCTATCTATTTAGAAAGATCTCGTCTTCTATTCTAATCAAAATGATTAGCTCAAACACATGAATTATATGTTACATTTTAGGATTAAAATAGACGTGCCTTTATTGTCTAAGTTGTGATATGTAGGTTTAAGTTAATGCATTATACTTTAACAATGTTATCATATGGTCCATGCTCATTATGTTATTGCCTCCAAGGTCACTACACTATAAGAAATAAGACCTTTCACAACATTCGAAAAATGTTGTAAATGGACTTTTACAGTGTTTTGTGCCACGTTGTTATTGGCAGAGTTGTAAAAGAGCCTTTAGTATATTACAAAATTTTTCAAACACTGTAACGACTTCTTTCATAGTGTTAAAAAAATGCTATGCTTGTTTACATCGTTTAAAAAACACTACAATTAATTTATTACAACTTTTTATAAATGTTGCAAGTAAAAAGTTGTAAGTGTTTATAATGTTTAAAAAATGCTGTAAGATGCAACAAATTTTTTTTAAAAAAAAATGGATGCTGATTTAGGTAAAAATTATACTAAATAACCCGAAACAATGAA
The DNA here is from genome assembly GCA_013180625.2 of Boswellia sacra. Taxonomy (NCBI): domain Eukaryota; kingdom Viridiplantae; phylum Streptophyta; class Magnoliopsida; order Sapindales; family Burseraceae; genus Boswellia; species Boswellia sacra. The sequence goes on along the minus strand of SNVD02011286.1, from coordinate 12,239 downwards.
TATGTTGCAGATAACATTATTTAGCGCCTACATTTCCAAGATATCAACATGCTGCAGATAACAAAACTCGAGATGTTGCTTTCTTGAGATGTTTCATAAGGACAACTAGAAAAATAAAACCATAGAGCATATGCACTTATTACTAATTCCTTGGGATGTTGCTTGCATCAAGATGACAACTATAATAGTATGCGACATCTAGATTTTAGAAGAAAATTATTTTCTTGGCTCTTTTATTTTTAGAAACAAACATCAATAAATAATCTACGGAGGAATAGAATGGTAAATGCAGACCAAATTACAGAGAAATGTCATTAAATCTCCTTACCTATAGGGCCTTACAATCAAAGTTTTGTTCCTTTGAACCCAAACTTTGAGCAGGTATTGATAGAAGCTGCAATGAAGCTTAAAGTTAACCATATATTAAAACAAAACTTTACACAAATACTTGTCAACTTACATCAAAAAGTAGATGTAGCAAGTAGCTAATGGCCATAGATAAAGAAATCTAGCCCAACAAAGATCTTATAAATCATACGAAATTAAGTAGTCTATACCTGTCACCCATGGCACCAAATGTTATCGTTGAGTATGATCTAACTCCTTTGTTAGTAAACCATCATCAGGGTACGTTTTATTAAGGTCCACTCTAACTTTTTCAACCCGAAATAACAAGTGACTAGTCAATAAAATCCGAGGAAGATTAACACCTAGACATCATCACACAAAAAAGTAAATCCTTCACATCTTGCCCTTGAACATATTTGGTCTTGAAATTTAACTACTTGAGGGTAAAGGACATTAGCACTAGCTTAAAACATTAAAAGAGTAAAGTTTAACAAAATTTGATGAATATCACATTTCATCACATGTTTGCTTAAATTCCAATTGGAATATACCTTCTCTTGATACTTCAGGTCTCCTGTCCTTTGTGAAAGAGCAATGAATTCCAACTGTTCTATGCCAGAGTCTGCTAGAATACTGATAGGTGTCTATTTAGATATTATTTTCATATCAATTCGTCTATGTTTCTTTGCTATATTCCTTAGTACTTTTATGTTTTTGTGTGGTTTTGATGTTTGTAGGAGTTTTGGAGGAACCCGCACAAAATTGGAGTAAAACCCTTCATTTTCACCTCTACTAGTCAACCAACTTCTCGGATTTAATTGTATTGATTATAATGAACCAAACGACATGTTATATACCATTGGAAAGCTCTAAAAGTCAATTTTCAAGAGAAATTTATGGTTCATGATAATGTACTGAAAGTTATGATCAAAATGGTGTGAGAAGTGCATAATTATAATTTTACAAATCACTGTAGCATGTTATTATTCGAGGCACTGTAGTAGGTTACTGTAGCAGAATATATAAACATATTTTAGGGTTTTATTTGATAACAAGCAAACGGGGGAAAATGAATTGGAGGCTATCTCTCTTGATTTCTCTCTCTCTTGGAGTTCTTGAAGGAGAAGGAGGGCTTGAAAAGAGGAAGAACTACAATCCTAAGGAGATTCATCTACAGAGGAGATTTTTAAGGGATTAGCTAAGTTCCTTTCCTTTTCATTTTCTAGAATGTCTCTATATTGTATTGTATTAATGTTGTGTTTGAACATGTGTAACTAAATCTAATTGGTTAAGGGTGATTTCAAAGCCCTTGATATAGTTTTTGAATTTTTCCATATTCAATGCTTCTGATTGCTTGCTAATTGCATTTGGGTGGCCAACTGAAATCTGGTTGTTGTCTATGCTAGACTAGAAATCTTGATCCGTAAAGTCTTGAATTTCTAATCATTAATAGCAAAATTATGATCAGAGATTGCAATTGAAAAATATAATCTAAGTTAAATAATCCGAACTTGTGTGGTTATTGCTTAGATCAACCTATCTTTCTTATAGTAATGCTTCCATTGAATTAAATTTAGAGAGCTCATTCTATGTTGTTTAATGGATAAAGATTAAATAAAGAGCTTGTTTTATTTAACGACAAAGTAAAGAAAGATTAGGATAACAGAGCTTGTTGTTATCTACGGTTGATAATTTCAATGTTGTAACTGGATGACATTTCTATAGTTGATTCGCAATTTCATATCTTGTGGCAGAGAATAAGCCCTTAACCAAGTTTGTCTCATTTATTATTTCTCACTCCATTTAACTTTGTGTTGTGTTATTCTTCATTTGCATTAATATCTCATTTATTGTTGTTGTCTAATAACAAATTTAATTAGAACCAATCCTTGTGGGAACGATATCTTACTTATCACTTTATTACTTGTGCGACTAGTATACTTGCTAGTTTGGAATGCATCAAGTTTTTGGCGCCGTTGCCGGGGACTGATTTTCTAATCGATTTGTTATTTTGTTTTTACTATTGATTCTTGATTTTTATTTTTTTCTGTTTGTTTGTGCTTAGGCTTTTATGTCCGAGGGAGAAGCGGACCAACGGCTTAAGCGAATTAAGGAGTTTCTTGAATTCTTGAATTTAAGACCAAATCAGTCAATTTCAACTCCACCTCTAGAATTTGACATTACACAACATACTTCCCTTCCATCTTCCTCCAGTTCAATCAAATCTAAGTCAGAAGTAATGGCAAAGGAAAACAATCAGACTCTTAAGGAGTTAGCAGCTCTAATTATTGATCAACAACCGCTATGCATAAACACCAACCTTGAGGTAGATTTTGAACTTAAATATGGACTAATTCATCTCTTACCTACATTTCATGGTTTTGCAGGAGAGGATCCTAACAAAAACATTAAAGAATTTCATGTGGTATGCTCAAGTATGAAGCCAACTGGCGTTTCTAAGGAGCAAATAAAATTGAGACCTTTCCCATTCTCATTAGCAGATTCGACAAAAGTAGCTATACTGTCTACCATTGGGTAGCATCACCATGTGGAATGAGATAAGTAAACTCTTTTTGGAGAAATACTTCCCCACCTCGAAAGCTATAAACATTATAAAAGACATTTGTGGCATTCGATAACACAATGAAGAATCACTTTATGAATATTGGTAGAGATTTAAAAGGTTATGTGCTAGCTGTCCACATCACCAAATTAGTGATGGACTTCTTATTCAATATTTCTTTGAGGGTCTCCTACCAATGGATAGGAGTATGATTGATGCTGCTAGTGGTGGAGCACTAGTTAATAAAACACCGGAAGTTGCAAGACATTTGATTGGCGACATGGCAGCAAACTCCCAACAATTCAGTAGTTGATTTGAGCCACAACTACCAAAGAAAGTAAATGAGGTAAGTACTCCGAGCATTGAACAACAACTTTTTAAGCTTACCTCTCTTGTAAAATAAATGGCTATAGGACATATGAAGAAATCTTATGCATGCGGGGTATGTTCTACCATGGAGCATCCAACCAACATGTGTCCAACTTTGCAAGAAGGAGCTACGGAACAAGCCAATGCCATGGGTGGATTTCTAGGAAAACTAAGGCAAAGTTATGACCCCTTCTCTAATACTTACAATGCTGGATGGAGAGATCACCCCAATTTTAGTTATGGGAATCGTCAACCAATCGCCCCAAATGCCATAACAATCCGACCACTAGGTTTCAATCAACCAAGAGTGCAGCAACCATTTCAAATGCAACCGCCACCAATACCACAGCTAGCTCCACAAAACTCAGGTATGTCTCTCCAGGACATTGCTAAAGCACTTGCCACTAACACAATGCAATTTCAACAGGAAACTAGGGCAAGTATCCAAAACCTGGAAAATCAAATGGGCCAATTGGCTACTAACATGAACAAATTCGAGGGTCAAGGCTCAGGAAAATTACCTTCTCAAACAGTGATCAATCCAAGAGAGAATGCTAGCGCGGTAACTTTGAGAAGTGGAAAGCAATTAGAGATCCCACCAAAAAAGTCACAATCTAATGAAGAGGATGACACCACTTCCACTATGAACAAAACATCATCTTCTAAGGTAAATCTTAAAACTCCTATTCCTTCTTATGTTACTCCTCCACCTTTTCCTAGCAGATTTGCAAAATCAAAGAAGGAGGAACAAGAACAGGAAATCTTGGAGACTTTTCACAAGATCGAGGTAAATATACCACTTTTAGATGCTATCAAGCAAGTACCTCGTTATACAAAATTTCTCAAGGAGTTATGCTCCAACAAGAGAAAGTTAAAAGGAAATGAGAAAGTAAGTGTGGGGGAAAATGTTCCAGCTGTACTACAAAGAAAAATTCCTCGAAAGTGCAAAGATCCAAATACATTTACCATTCCATGCACCATTGGTAATACCAAGTTTGAAGGAGCTATTTTAGATTTAAAAGCATCTATTAATGTCATGCCATATTCTATTTATGCTTCTTTGAATCTTAGACCTCTTGCGGAAACTGGTACTATCATTCAACTTGTTGATCGTTCTAATGCATATCCCAAGGGAGTTGTGAAAGATGTGCTTGTGCAGGTGAATCAATTGGTTTTCCCAACAGACTTCTTTGTTCTTGAAATGGGGGATGAGACATCTCCTAATCCAACACCGATTCTTCTACGGAGACCATTCTTGAAAACTGCGCGAACCAAGATTGATGTTCATGATGGCACTCTCACCATGGATTTTGATGGGGAGGTGATCCGTTTCAATATTTTTGAGGCAATAAGGTACCCTAGTGACTTGCATTCTGTTTTTACAGTTGATGTTATTGATTCTTTGGCACAATAACTTTTTGAGTTAACTCGCAAGGATGGATTGGAAGTAGCTATTAGTGAGCACATAGGGACAGAAAATTCCTAAGAACCAAGAAGGTTGATACAAGTCTCTAAAGAAGTGGAGGAAGTTGTGGCAAGCTTAGATGGGACTATAGCTATAACCACAAACAAGTATGATGTTTCATACATTGAATTGCCTTTGTCTAATGAAAAACTTTTTTCTTCTGTGATGAAAGCCCCTACCTTGGAGCTTAAGCCTCTTCCAGATCATTTGAAGCATGTATTCTTGGGTAAGATAGATACTTTGCCAGTCATAATGGCAAAGGGCCTTACACCACCACAAGAAGAGAAACTCATCCGAGTGCTTAGAGATCACAAAACAACTATTGGGTGGACAATTGCTGACATCAAAGGTATTAGCCCAGCCATATGCATGCACTATATCTTGTTAGAAGAGGGATGCAAGCCCACTAGAGAAGCACAGCGGAGGTTGAATCCTCCCATGATGGAAGTTGTCAAGAAAGAGATCCTCAAATTATTAGATGTGGGTGTGATTTATCCAATTTTAGATAGCAAGTGGGTGAGCCCAGTCCAAGTTGTTCCTAAAAAATCTGGTGTTACAGTGGTTCAGAATGATAATAATGAGCTACTTCCCACTCGTATCCAAACCGGGTGGTGAGTTTGTATTGATTATCGGAAGCTTAATTCAGCAACTCGCAAGGATCACTTTCCCTTGCCATTCATTGATCAAATGCTTGAGAGGTTAGCAGGTTATTCTTACTACTATTTTCTTGATGGCTACTCAGGATATAATCAAATTGTCATTACCCTTGAGGACCAAGTGAAAACTACATTCACATGTCCATTTGGTACATTTGCCTATCGATGCATGCCATTCGATCTTTGCAATGCCCCTGCCACTTTCTAAAGCTGTATGGTAAGTATTTTCTCTGATTATGTCGAGAACATCATTGAGGTATTTATGGATGACTTTAGTGTTTTTGGTGATTCTTTTGATAAATGCCTTGACAACCTTACACTTATACTTCAAAGATGTATAGAAACTAACCTTGTTCTGAATTGGGAAAAATGTCATTTTATGGTAGATCAGGATATAGTTTTGGGACATGTTATTTTTTCTAGGGGTATAGAAGTTGATAAATCTAAGATAGACCTTATATGTTCCTTACCACCCCCCACAAGTGTGCGGGATATTCGTTCTTTTCTTGGTCATGCAGGTTTCTATCGTAGGTTCATAAGAGATTTTTTGAAGATAGCACTGCCCCTATGCAGATTGCTACAGAATGATGTGGCCTTTGAATTTGATGAGAAATGCAATAAGGCATTTGCGAAACTGAAGGAACTCTTGACTTCGGCTCCAGTGATCCAATCTCCAAATTTGGATCATCCATTCGAGATCATGTGCAATGCAAGTGACTATGCTGTGGGTGTCGTCTTGGGTCTACGAATTGACAAAATTCCACATGCCATTTACTATGCATATCGGACTTTAAATGATGCTTAGCTTAATTATTCTACCACTGAGAAAGAGCTACTAGCGGTTATTTTTGCTTTAGAAAAGTTTTGTTCTTATTTGATTGGTACTAAAGTAACCGTTTATTCTGATCATGCAGCCTTGAGGTACTTGTTGGCAAAGAAAGATGCTAAACCAAGGCTTATCAAGTGGATACTCCTCTTACAAGAATTTGACTTAAAGATCAAAGATAAGAGGGGAAGTGAAAACTTAGTTGTAGACCATCTTAGTCGCCTTGTCCATGATCAGGATGCACTACCATTACAAGAAAGTTTTTCGGATGAACAATTACTATCTCTATGTGTAATAGCCCCTTGGTATGCAGATATTGTCAACTACTTAGTTACCAAGAAGCTACCATATGATTTGACTCAAGCTCAAAGAGACAAGATCAAAAACATTGCCAAGCATTACATATGGGATGATCCATACTTATGGAAGCATTGTTCTGACCAAGTGATAAGAAGGTGCATTTCTGAATCTGAATTTAATTTAATTTTAACCTTCTGTCATTCTTGTGCATGTAGAGGTCATTTTGGACCAAAAAGAATAGCCCTCAAAGTTCTTGATTGTGGATTCTACTGGTCATCATTGTTCAAAGATGCATATCTCTTTTGCAAAGCTTGTGACCGTTGTCAAAGGACAGGTAATTTAAGTTCCAAAAATCAAATGCCACAAACCTCTATACTTATTGTTGAAATTTTTGATTTGTGGGGTATTGATTTCATGGGTCCTTTTCCTTCATCTTTTGGTATTGTTTACATTATACTTCCTGTGGATTATGTTTCTGATGCGTTCGAAACTAGCAAGTATACTAGTCGCACAAGTAATAAAGTGATAAGTAGATATCGTTCCCACGAAGATTGATTCTAATTGAATTTGTTATTCAAAAGCAACAACAGAATAAATGGGGGGTTTTGTTGATGGATTAACTAAATGAACTATTAATGTAAATGCACTGATAAGTGTCTATTTATATACCATTTTCATATCAATTCGTCCATGTTTCTTTGCTATATTCCTTGGTATTTTTATGTTTTTGTGGGGTTTTGATGTTTGTAGGAGTTTTGGAGCAACTTGCACAAAAATGGAGTAAAACCCTTCATTTTCACCTCAGCTAGTCAACCATCTTCTCGGATTTAATTGTATTGATATACAATGAACCCGATGACATATCATATACCGTTGAAAAGCTCTCGAAGTCTACTTTTTGGAGAAATTTACGGTTTATGAATCCATTCAGTGTACCGAAAGTTGTAATCAAAACAGTGTGAGAAGTGTAGAAATGTAATTCCACACATCACTGTAGCATGTATAATACGGGACACTGTAGCACGTTACTGTAGCAGGTATTTAAACACATTTTAGGGTTTTATTTCATAACTTGAAGAGGGGAAAACGTGGGAGGAGGCTGCATTTCTGGATTTCTCTCATCCCTTGGAGTTCTTGAAGGAGAAAGAAGATTTGAAAGAGGAGGAACTACAATTCCAAGAAGATTCATCTACAAAGAAGATTTTCAAAGAATTTGCTAAGTTCTTTATTTCCTTTTCAATTCTGGAATTTCTATGTATTGTATTTGTTATTCTGATTGAATATGTGTAACTAAATCTGAATTGGTTGAGGGTGATTTCAAAGCCCTTGATATGGACTTTGTGAGTTGATTGTGTAAGAAATTGTTATCAAATTCTCTAATTGAAGTTGCTTGTATTTTCCCATATCTAATGCTTATGATTGCTTACTGATTGTATTTGGAATGGCCAACTGAATATAATCTGTTGTTGTCTATTGCTAGATTAGAAATCTTGATCCGGAATTGTCATGAATTTCCAATCATTAGTAGCAAAATTGTGATCAGAGATTGCAATTGGAAAATACAACCTAGGGTAAATAATCCGAACTTGTGTGATTATTGCTTAGATCAACCTATCTTTCTCATCGTAATGCTTCCATTGAATTAAACTCAAAGAGCTTGTTCTAGGTTGTTTAATGGATAGAGATTAAATAAAGAGCTTGTTTTATTTAACAACAAAGTAAGGAAAGATTGGGATAACAGCGCTTGTTGTTATCTACGGTTGATAACTTCAATGCTGTAATTGGATTACAATTCTATGTTAATTCACAAATTCATATCTTTTGGCAGAGAAAGAACCCTTAACCAAGTGTCTCTCATTGATTTTTCACTCCATTTTACTTTGTGTTGTGTTATTGTGCATTTACATTAATATTTCATTTAGTTAATCCATTAACAAAACCCCCCTATTTATTCTGTTGTTGCTTTTGAATAACAAATTCAATTAGAATCAATCCTCGTAGGAACGATATCTACTTATCACTTTATTACTTGTGCGACTAGTATACTTGCTAGTTTCGAACGCATCAAGTTTTTGGCGCCGTTGCCGGGGATTGATTTTCTAATCAATTGGTTATTTTGTTTTCATTGTTGATTCATATTTTCTTTGTTTTTCTTTTCTGATTGTTTGTGTTTAGACAACATGGCAGTAAACTTCTATCAATTCAATAGCGGATTTGAGCCACAAGTACCATGGAGAGTAAATGAGGTAAGCACTCCGAACATTGAACAACAACTTTCGGAGCTAACCTCTCTTGTGGAAAACATGGCTGTAGGAGATATGCAAAAATCTTATGAATGTGGGATATATTCTACGATGGAGCATCCAATCGACATGTATCCAACTTTACAAGAAGAATATATGGAAAAAGCCAATGCCATGGGTGGATTTCCAGGACAAACGAGGCAATGGTATGATCCTTTCTCTAGCACTTACAATGCTGGATGGGAAGATCAACATAATTTCAGTTACTGGAATCATCAACCAATCACTCCAAATGTTATACCAAATCGGCCACAAAGTTTCAATCAACCTAGAGTGCAGCAACCATTTCAAATGTAACCACCACCAATGCCACATCCAGCACCGCAACCAGCTTCGCAAAACTCAGGTATGTCTCTCGAAGATATTGTTAATGCACTTGCCACTAACACAATGCAATTCCAGCAGGAAACTGGGGAAAGTATCCAAAACCTGGCAAATCAAATGGGACAATTGGCTACTAGCATGAGCAAATTCGAGGGCCAAGACTCAGAAAAATTATCTTCTCAAGCGGTGATCAATCCAGGAGAGGCTGTTAGTGCGATAACTTCGTAAGGTGGAGAGCAATTAGATATCTTGCCAAGGAAATCACAAATTGATGAAGGGGATGATACCACTTCTACCATGAACAAAACATCCACTTCTAAGGTAAATCCTAAAATTTCCATTCATTCATATGTTACTCCTCCACCATTTCCTAGTAGATTTGTAAAATCGAAGAAGAAGGAACAAGAACAGAAAATCTTGGAAACTTCTCCCAAAATTGAGGTAAATATACCACTTCTGGATGCTATCGAGCAAGTACCTTGTTATACAAAATGTCTCAAGGAGTTATGCACCAGCAAGAGGAAGTTAAAAGGAAATGAGAAAGTAAGTGTGGGGGAAAATGTTTCAGCTGTTGTACAAGGAAAAATTCCTCCAAAATGCAACAATCCAGGTACGATCACCATTCCATGCACCATTGGTAAAACCAAGTTTGAAAGAGCTATGTTAGATTTAGAAGCATCTATTAATGTCATGCCATTTATTTATGCTTCTTTAAATCTTAGAACTTTTGCGAAAACTGGTATTACCATTCAGTTTGCTGATCATTTTAATGCATATCCCAAAAGAGTTGTGGAAGATGTACTTGTGTAGGTGAATCAATTGGTTTTTCCAGCAGACTTCTATGTCCTTAAAATAGAGGATGAGACATCTCCTAATCCAACTTCGATTCTTTTAGGGAGACCATCCTTGAAAACTGCTAGAACCAAGATTGATGTTCATGATGGCACTTTCACCATGGAGTTTGATGGCAAAGTGATCCGTTTCAATATTTTCAAGGCAATGAGGTACCTTAGTGACTTGCATTCTCTTTTTGCAGTTAACATTATTGATTCTTTGCCACAACAATGTTTTGAGTTAACTCGCAAGGATGGATTGGAAATGGCTATTAGTGAGCACATAGGGACAGAAAATTCCAAAGAACCAAGAAGGTTGATACAAGTGTCCAAAGAAATGGAGGAAGCTATGGCATGCTTAGATGAGACTATAGCTATAATCACAAACAGGTATGATGTTTCGTACATTGAATTGCCTTTATCTAATGAGAAACTTCTTCCTTCTGTGATGAAAGCCAATACCTTGGAGCTTAAGCTACTTCCAGATTATTTGAGGCATGTGTTCTTGGGTGAGAATGATACTTTGTCAATTATAATAGAAATGGGCCTTGCACCAATACAAGAAGTGAAACTCGTCCAAGTACTTAGAGATCACAAAACGACTATTGGGTGGACAAGTGCTCACATCCAAGGCCCAGCCATATGAGTGCACCATTTCTTGTGGAAAGAAGGGTCCAAGCCCACTAGAGAAGCACAGCAGAGATTGGACCCTGCCATGATGGAACCAACGTCGGGCTGAGGACGTTAAACCAAGCGCTTATTGGGAGGCAACCCAATGTTTTGAAAAATAAATAAAAAAAGAAAAGAAAAATAAAATAAGGTAATAATGATCAATTTTTGTGTCTCGAGGAGATTCCTTTCGTAGACCATCAAATTGACCAGGTTTTATCTCTCCTTGCCATCTGTCTTATTCGTTTTTATATATATATATATTTTTTTTTTACTTGTTTTTGACTTTTGTTTGCTATTGTGTTGTTATCTCTTTTATATGTCTTTAGTTTCGTTTCTGCTCTTTTCTTTTCCTTCCTTTTGTTTAATTTGATTATTCCGTACTTCGAATTCATTTGTGCAGCAACTTGAGGAAACATTCAAACGGGAGTTGAAGCCATTGTTCGAAGGTTTAAAACGTGCATATCTGGGAGAAGAACAAACTCAATCGCATTATCGGTAATATCTCTCCTTTTCTTCTCTTCAATGGATGCTGATATCTTTCTATCGAACCTTCGTAAATATTTCCCTTCACTTCCTCAAAATGCTGTGTTTAAAATTTATAAAGTACGGATGACTAGACTTTGGGCATTGATGCCCCTAAATGTGCCTGCTGATATCCGATGGCTTATCGAAGCCAAGGTGAGATTGTCCGGTGAGCCGGACATTAATCTCGCAAAATACATGCCTGGTCTAGGAAAGAGCTACTACGCCAAGAGGCGAAGAGCGAAAAGGTTACAAGTATGTTATAAATGTGCTAGATGGAATTGTAACCAGACTTGTCGTTCATTAGGTTTTGCGTCCAGGAATAGAGAAGATAAACTTTCATTTATTAAGAATGGTTTGAGTAATGAGTCGCTGGATAATGTTTTGTTAACTCTCGAGTCACATTCTTGTGGACTTGTTCAGCGTGAATTGCTTAATCTATGGACACAATTTCGTGATGAATTGCAGTGTTATAGTCTAGGGAATCTGACTAAAAACGACCCTGTTTGCCAGTTTATAAGAAAACTGGAGGGGAAGCAAATTATAATTTTTTAAATTAATATTTTTTTAACATTTTTAATAAAATTTAATCTTCAAACTGACTCATATAAGGCGTTTCAGCCGTTACTGGACGTAAAACCAGAGGAAGATGTGAGCCACAATCACAACTACTTGTATATTTGAATGTGTGTTGTTGTTGTCGAATTTTATTTTCTTCTTGTTTCGTTTGATCTGATTATCACTGTTGTTTTTGTGTTGTTGTTGTTTGTTGATTTTGTTTGTTTTAATTTCAAGTTTTCTTTTTGACAAACCATATGACTATCCTATGGCATAAGTACACGTGTGAGACAAGTGTGGAGGTTTTGTCAACCTCCACCGAAAGTGTATCTCTATTTTTTATGCTTCACGTGGGAGACAAGTGTGGGGGTTTTGTCAACCCCCGCCGAAAGTGTATCTCCATTTTCCATGCTTCACGTGGGAGACAAGTGTGTAGGTTTTGTCAAACCTCGCCGAAAGCATATCTCAGTTTTTCAAATCTTGGAGCGATAAATCTGCAT
>SNVD02011284.1:0-56445 GCA_013180625.2 Boswellia sacra | reverse complement strand
ACTAGCTTCAAATCTCCCAACACTTTTATTTCATTAATGCCCATCGTAGCTACGATTTCTAGCCTATAGGCATAGGCTTCATATTCAGTCATGTTATTGGTAACTCTAAACTGCAACTTCTTAGCGAAGGGAATAACTTCTTCAATTGGTGATACTAGAATAACTCCTTTTCTAGCACCATTTCTATTGATAGCTATGTCAAAGAACATCCTCTATCTTACTATTCAGATTGCCCATAGATGTTCATATGGGAAGTCCAACTCCCACTGCTCATCATCGTCGAACGAATTCACAGACGAAAACTTTGCTCCTACTCTTCCTTTTACCACTTTATTAGCGACATACTATATGTCAAATTATAATGATTGAACCAACCATCTTGCCAGTTTCCCCACCAATGATGGTGCTTTATAGAGATACTTCATTAAGTCTTCCTTCGAGACAACCTTAATCTAATAAGACTGAAAATAGTGCCTTAACTTCTTCGAGAGCCGTACCATGGCTAAGCACGTTTTCTCCACATAACTATAATATGTCTCATATGATAGCAACTTCTTACTAAGATAATAGATGACACGTTTTATGCCATTCTCATCTTCTTGTGCCAGTATAGCACTAATGGCCCCCCTTGAAAAGCCAAATAAAGAATCAGATTCTTGCCAGGTTTCAACGGTCTCAAAACTAGCAGATTCTACAAATACTTCTTAATCTTCTCAAATGCTTCCTGGTATTGATCATTCCATGTCACCAACTGATCCTTTTTTACGAGTATGAAGATTGGTGTACAAACTATCATCAATTTGGCGATGAGTCGACTGATATATTGGATCTTCCTGAGAAACCCTCAAACTTCTTTTTTAGTCTTGGGCGATGGCATCTTTGTAATCTCCTTAACCTTGTCGAGATCTACCTCTATCCCCTTCTTGCCAACTACAAAACCCAATAGCTTCCATGAGGTAACTCCAAAAACACACTTCTTCTGATTCAGTGTACTTCTTCACCCTTTATAGGAATTTATCTAAAGCTTCAAAATGACCATCTCGAGTCTCAAATTTTACCATCATGTCATCTACATAAACTTCTACCTCCTTATACATCATATCATCAAATAGCATTGTCACCATTCATTGGCAGGTTGCCCCTGCATTCTTCAATCCATAGGGCATTACCTTGTAATAGTAGGTTCCCCACTTCGTAATGAAGATCGTTTTCATCTTGTCTTCAAGGGCCATCATTATCTGGTTATAACTAGAAAACCCATCTACAAAGGAGAACATCACACTGGTGGTAGCATTGTCCACTAACACATCAATGTGAGACAAAGGAAAGTCATCCTATGATGAGGCCTTGTTCAAGTCTTAGTGATCAACACACATTCGAACCCTTCTATCCTTTTTTGGCACTGGCACAATATTGGCTAACCATTTTGGATACTTGACCACATCTAGAAACTTAGCTTCATTGTACTTGGAGACTTCTTCCTTGATCTTCTGAGCCCTCCTCAGCTTCTGCTTGACCTACTTCATGTGCGAATACATTGGAAACGTATGCTCAGCGATACTTCTATGGATTCCAGGCATATCATCAAAGGATCAGGCAAAGAATTCTTTATGCTTCTCTAATAATTTTTCAAATCTCTCTCTCTCTCTATTTAGATGTTGTATCAAATGCAATGCATATGTTCTTGGGTTTGTCAATTTTACCAAGATTAATGTCATTAGTTTGAATGGTATTGATGTCAAATATGCTAGTGAAATGCAAATTATCATGCACACTTCCATCAAGAAAAACATCACACAAGTAAACAAATTGATTTTTCTTTGCAACAAATTTTGAAACATAAACAATGTCATCTTCTTGAAAGAGGTTAGGAGCAAATACATCTTTGATTCGTTGTTTAATGAAAGCAGCAAGGTCAATGATGGTCTATTGGTGATGCTTGATCTTGAAGCTTCTCCTTCTCGATCTTTATTTTCTCAATCTCCTCAGCCAAGTCATACCCCTTGAAAATTTTAGCCTACAGTATGTTCTTGAAAATCTCGAATTTGAGCTTCCACATTCCTTTGTAAACCCACAGTTCAATAGCTCCCATATACTTTGTATCTTGGGCTTTGACAAACTTGATGTACTTTCCCTTCTTCAACTCAAAGTCCTCTTTTTCATCGGACACGTAACCTAACCTTCTTCTAGTGGTTTGGCCCTTGAAATCTGGAAGGGATGGCAAACCACTTCCATTCCTTCCAAGCCCATTTCTTGACTGATACCCTTGTTTCTTCATTAGTCTTGCAATGATAGGGCCGACTTCATCAATCATAGCTATATGGAAACCTCCCATGTATGGTATCTCTCCAGCCTTTACACTCAAGGCAACAGGTACGATAGTTAAGGCAGCATGAATGGTCACAATCTCCTCATCCATATTAAATCAGATCTTTTGATGTAAAGTGGAAGGAACTCCACCAAGCGGGTGGAACCATGTTCAACCTAACAAAGTAATAAAGGTGACTAGAACGTCAATGATCGTGAACTCAATCATCACTTTAATAAGCCCAGTCTTCACTAATGCCTTAAAGATTCCAATAGTACTTTTTTTGAGTCATCATAAGCCCTGATCACCATCTCACCAGGCTCTTGCCTTGCTTCCCGTTTCTAGTTTCATAACCCTTCTTCACCCTGAGTCTTTTAGGTGGCGACCCTCTTCTAGCCCATTTTCTAGTCATCCACTTCTTGGTAAAGGCACTTATTGTTGTGGACTTCTTCTTGGCAGATGCTTCTTTATCTTCCAACTCAACTTCTTCTACATCTTCCCTTTCTTGTTCTTGTTCCTCGTGGTCATTGAGGCACACAAATTCAGGTTCTAAGTTTTGCTTAGCCCTATTCATAGCAACACTAGTCCATCACCCTTCTTGGTAAAAATCTAGGGTCTTCTTCCCCCCTTTCAATGATCTCTTTGGGCTAATCTTCTTTAGGCACTTCTACCTTGGGCTTCTTTTTTGTGGCCACCTTTCTAATAGACTCTTTTTGTTGCTCAAGCTTGGACTTCTCCTTTCTCTTAGCTCACTCAGCCCTGCTAGACCCGCCATTTTTTTTTAAAAGAGCTCCTCACCTGCTTTTCGATCAAACCTAACCTAATCATGCTGGTCGTTAAAGGAGGTACCTGGCTGTAGTAAGGCAATGGGTTACTTTTGGTGTTGGACTTTTGGATCTCTAGATTAGGAACCTAACCCTTATCGATCAAATTTTGCATTTCGTGGTGGAGACGAGTGCAATCATCAGTCTTTTGACCGGTCACTTGGTGGAATTCACACTTCTCGTGATGCCTCTAATTCCTTGGTAATGCATTTGGAAGCTTTCTCGATGGTAATGGTTGTATGATCCTTTTAGCTCTCAATCTTGCGAAGATCTTTGATAATGGTCTTTAATAATGGCCTTCCTAAACAACTAATTTTTCTTTGCTGGATGACTGCTTTTAACCTCAACATGTTCCGTGCTAAGCCCACTAGCTTGATGATACCGCCCGTGATTTCTTCTAGGTAACTATTATAGCTTCCATTCTGCCTAGTCTCCAAATCTTCTATTTGGATGCCTGAATCATATAAGTCTTCAAATGTTTTGATTGGGAAATCCGTAAGTCTATCATTGATGAAGGCATGCACTCCATTGATCACCATACCAACCTGGTCTTTCTTCGTGGGCCTCGTTGTCATCTTAGCTACTTTGGCCCTCCAACAGACAGAGTATTTTGAAAAGATTTCATTAGGCTTTCGGCGTGTCGTCTCCAAATCCCTCAAGGTTACCCCTAATTGGGTCTTATGGCGATATTGTTCTACAAACTGCTTGGATAGCTCTTCTCAATCCTTTCGAACTCATTTAGGAAGATCATGGTACCATACTATCGCATCATCATCTGAGAATAGCATGAAGTACTTCAAGATATACTCCTTCGACAAAGGAGTGGTGTCGATGACAGTAGCATACTGTCTCACATGTGTCTTTGGATTGCCCCCTCCTTTAAACTTGGGCAAGTCTGGCATATGAGACTTCAGAGGCAAATCATTGTCCCCAATGAGCAACATATTGTCTAGGCCTTCGATGCCTTTTAATCCCTTCTTCTTCAAGTGGGATTGGAACTTCTTCATGTCTTTGGCCAACTGCCTAACTGATTCAAGCTCATCTTGGTTGGCTAGCCCTTTCCCCCTATCTCTACCTCGGCTAGTCTCACCCTTGTCACCACCATTACCTTTGGACGATAGCTAGTTCTTGTCATTAGCCCAATTTTGTATAGCTTCAATAAGTTGGGCCATCTGTTGTTGAAGTGCGGTCGTATTGGCTCTCAATTAGATCGTCTTTTGATTGTTGTTGTTGGGTACAACCATGACTAGTTCCTTTTATCTTCTCAAATGATCACCTTGTCTAACCTAAACTATGATGGTTGTAAAACAAAGGTGTTAATACCATGCTTGCATGCATGTATGCATGATATGATGCGTGCTCATACAAGGGCATAGACAGACTTTTATCATTCCAATCTTATTTGTCCCACATGCACGTAAGGTTGGGTCTCTTTTCGTAGCATTTTTTGGCCTTATTTCCAAGTCATCGTCATGGAATGTGAGAATGCGAGATTCTCTTTCCTAATTCTAACATTTAAGTTGATGTTGGATTCTCTATGATTATCATAACATGGCTTCTAAATTTCATGGTAACCGTAACTCATGGCACATGCCCCAATTTTGTTCTTATGGGTGACTTGACATGTGGCATTCTTTCATGGTTCCATGAGGTTTGGATTGACAATATTATAATCATGTGGAATTTACATCTATGGAAATGCATTTCAATATGCGTTTTGGATATTCATCATATTGGAAATTTCTAGATCCATCTACATAGGCTTGAGTTTCAAGAGTCCAATGGTCTGGCCTCCTTTGAGTGAGACATGCCCCATTGGGCCAGTCTCTTTTTATTCTAATTTAATAGTATGTGCTCAAAGGTGGTGACACAACATGAGTTGTCTAAGGGTCAAATGGAGCCAAAGACTTCTCATGCCAATGCCACACGGTTAGTTTAGGTAGTTTGTGCACATTGTGTGCAAAGTGCAGTGATACAAGGACTCAAAATATCAACATAACGTATTAGTATTTGGTATCCCAATTGAAATCAACTTCTCTTATCCAAAGTGAAGTTGCCATTATCAATAGAGCTTTCATCCTGCTAGAGCATTTGCGTCCACTACACTATATCAAAGTCTCTTTCGAGACTTAAAGGAACATAAACAAGCCAAGGGCACGTATGGAGAAATGAAGTTGCTACCCAATTATTTAAGTGTGAATGAATGAGGGCAATCCGATCCCTCACTTCAGGACCTAGACTACCCTCATCCCTTTAGAGATTGGTTTGGAATGTTAGGTACGAGCCATTTGTCTCACCCAGATCGAAATTCAGCATCTACTAAGGTATATCAAATAAAAATAACTTAGGTTGTTATACAGTCTGCCTAAGTGGCTCGTTTTATGCACACATTATTCATTTTATCTTCATAAAAACATGTGAGGTATGTTCAACCAATAATAATTGTATATTCATATAAAGAATGAAGGAGGAGAATAGAATTACATTTCCTTTCAAACTTGAAGGATATGGGATAGGATTACATTGCTCTTCAACAAATAAAAGAAATTTACTTCTAAACACTTTAAATGTTCATTCATTCATTCATACGAATCATAGCACATTCATGTAAATCACATCTTCAATATAATCAATCAATGCAAGATTCAATAAGTAAGGTTCCTCACCACCATATGTGAGTCTATTCAATATCCATCAAGCCTCTTTCATGCACATTCATACATGCAATTATCATTCTTAGTGATGGTCCCTCGCCATCAATATGAGTCCACCATCACTTAATGGCATCATTCTAATCATAATGTATTCATGGCATATTTATACATTCATAATAAATTGAAAATTTTGAACAAAGCCATAATCTAA
This sequence comes from Boswellia sacra, assembly GCA_013180625.2. Lineage (NCBI taxonomy): Eukaryota > Viridiplantae > Streptophyta > Magnoliopsida > Sapindales > Burseraceae > Boswellia > Boswellia sacra. The sequence continues at coordinate 50,448 of SNVD02011284.1, read as the reverse complement.
AATCATGGCACTTTAACCTAATTTGATAATTCTTTCATGGCATTATAGCCTATTGTAATTCTAGCATTTGATTACAATTCTAAATATGGTAATTTTAGCCTACCATGGCATTAGCCTGACTCAATTAATCATAGCAAAACATAGCTATCCTAGCCTAACTCAACATTCAAGGCTAATGATGAACACTTAAATATGTATATTTAATAGCAACTTAATTCATCATATTACACTAATAGTGTCATTAAATTTCTCAACTTAAGCATATTTGAAGTCTATGCTTCTTTTGAATTAGCTTTATCATAATTTTAGTTTTTGTTACAGTTTCGGTAAACTAGGCATAACTTTCTATTTATGGATTAGAATGGTGCAAATCTTGATTTGTGATGAACACTTAAATATGCATGTTTAATAAGAGTTTAGTTCATCATACTGCATTAATAGTGTCATTAAATTCCTCAACTTAAGCATATTTGTAGCATTTGCATCTTTGGAATTAATTTCTCTTAATTTTGGTTTTGTTGTAGGTTTGGTAAAATGGACATAACTTTCTATTTCTAGATCAGAATGGTGCAAATTTTAATGTTTTGGAAAGCCGATTCAATTATCTACAATATTGTATTTCACAAGCATCATCAAATTTGGGCTCTTAATGGACCAAAATTGGGCTTGAAGTGAACCCATCTACAGGCTCGGCCCAGTCTGACCAGGCCTCTGTATTTGGACCGTATCTCTCAAAATACGTATCCAAATTGTGCAAATCAATATGTTCTAGAAAGCTGAGAGAAATATCTACAACTTTGATGAAGACATGTGATTAAAATTCACAACATTTCGATGTCAAAATTGATGGTCAAAGTCGGTGCCTAATGATCCCAATTGTCAAAGATATTTACAACTAATATTTGACAATTATGCCCTTGTAATTTGACAAGTTTGCCCCTGGATGTATCTATAAATAGAGGTGCCTTGTGACCCATTAGGGCATCTTGGCCTTGGCTGGAACATTTTGGCTTTGGCTAGGATCTTGTATTGTGTTTTGTGTGTTTATGTTATTAATGAATTTCCTTTTTCTTGCATTTTATTTTCTTTCTATTATAATGTTCTTCTAATTTCTCTTTTGCTAAGGTGAAAGGGTGAAACCCTTGATATGAGAATAAGGATTCTCTAACCCTTAATATGTGCTTAATAATCTTAATCTTATAATGCTTATTCAATATGATTTATATTTAATTTCTTTCAATCTTGACACCACTCGTAAAGTGGAGGTCTTGATCCATTGTCGACAATCCTTGGCACATCAAATGCTTGGATCCTTTCTAGATGATGTATGGTTCTTCCTTACCGACACGAATCTAGTTAGGAACCTTGATTTGTGGTAGACATATGATGATTGGCACATTGGATGCTTGAACCCATTTACAAGAAGTGGTATAAATATTGGTAATGAAACAAATATAATTCATATAACTAAAATGGGCTAATTATCCTTATTGAAAATATCAAGGGCGGATCCCCTAACCTTAGCTCTCATTATTATTGTGTTAATTTCTCTTGTGTTTTAGTTATTCTTATTTATTAACTTGTTTCTTACTTTTACTTGTTGATATTATCTTGTCACCTCTTCGAATCATCCATATCACATTTGCTTAGCTTATAATTTGTAACGCTTAAATTCCCTTCCTTGTGGATCGACCCCGGTCTTACCGGGTTTATTACTTCGACACTCCTATACTTGGGAGACAATCCTTTTTCGGATGTGTCAAGTTTTTGGCGCCGTTGCCGGGGAAGGTAAAAATTGGCGTGCAAAATTTGGTAGACTTGTTAGAAAAACATCATCTTCCTTAGAAAACATGGCCAACAATCATGAGGAAATATTCACGGATGAAGGGGACAACCGTTCGTAACATAATGATCAAAACCAACGAAGAACCCTCGGAAACTACATGAATCCGGTAAGGACTAGTGCACCATCCTGTGTAGTTTCTCCTCCAGATTCAATCCATTTCAATTTCAAACCAAGTTTTGTTCGACTTCTACCCACTTTTCATGGCCTTGACATGGAGAACCCATATTCCCACTTGAAACTCTTTGAAGAGGTATGTAACTCCTACACTGATCCAAATTGTAGCATAAACACCATTAGATTAAAGCTTTTTTCTTTTTCTTTAAAAGATAAAGCTAGAACATGGCTACAAAATTTGAGGTCAAATTCCATTAGTTCATGGGATGAGATGAAACAAAAATTTTTGAAAAAAAATTTTCCTACCCATAGAACAAATTCTCTTAAAAGACAAATTTCTGATTTCTCTCAGAAACAAGGGGAAACCCTTTACCAATGTTGGGATAGATATAAGGAACTACTTACTACCTGTCCTCACCATGGTTTCGAAACTTGGAGAATAGTTGCACACTTCTATGAAGGGTTAACACCTCAAGATAGGCAACTAGTAGAATTAATGTGTAGAGGAGAATTTAAGGAAAAAGACCCTGAGGAAGCACTTGACTTCCTAGATTCCTTAGCAGAAAAGGCACAAAATTGGGACACTGCTGGCACCTATGAGGTACCAAGCAAGGCCCAAACCTCGACATCCCATAGAGGTATTTATAACCTTAGGGAAGACCATGACCTTTAAGCCAAATATGCATCCCTAGCTAGAAAAGTCGAGGCTTTAGAAATGAAAAAGAGTGATCAATTGAATTCTATTCAAGAAAATGTCTGTAACATTTGTGATGACAATGACCATTCTATTGATGATTGCCCAACTTTGCCTTCCTTTAGGGAATGTCTCTATGAGCAAGCCAATGCCTTGAACACTTTCAAAAGGCCAAATCACAATCCATACTCACAAACCTACAATCCTGGTTGGAGAAATCAAAATCTTAGTTGGAAAAATGATAATCATGCACAATCTTCACAAGTCCCTTTTCAAACACGACAAAATTTTTAAAATTCTCATGATCATGCATATGCTCCTCCTCTTAGGAATGACTTTGAAGAAACATTGCATTCATTCATTACAAAGCAAGAGACTTTCAATAGTCAAACTGCTCAAACACTAGCAAATTTGTCAGAAACTCTTGCCAAATTTGCATCTACATGTAGCATCCAAGAGAAAGGAAAATTTCCTTCTCAAACATTGCACAACCCCAAAGATCAATCTAACTCAAATGCAGGGAATTCAAATAACCATTATTTTGACCAAGCCAAGTCAGTCATGACCCTTCGCAATGGTAAGGTTGTTGAAAAACACATTCCTAATCCTTGTGAAAAAGAAGAAGAATCGATCTCTAAAGGACAGGAAGAGGTTGCCAACCCAACACCTAGCGAAGAAGAAACCAAATCCTCATCTGTGCCTCCATTTCCTCAAGCATTAGCTATACCAAAGAAGCCAACTCACAATTCTAAAATCTTTAAAATTTTCAAACAGGTAAAGGTCAACATTCCCTTGCTTGATGTGATCAAACAGGTACCTTCTTATTCAAAATTTTTGAAAGACTTGTGCACTGTGAAAAGAAAACTAAATGTGAAAAAGAAGGCCTTTCTAGCCGAGCAAGTAAGTGCTATTCTTCAAAATAATAATACAGTGAAATATAAGGATCCAGGTTGTCCTACAATTTCATGTGTTATTGGAGACCATAAAATTGAACAAGTTTTACTTGATCTTGGTGCTCGTGTGAATTTGCTTCCATACTCGATTTTTCAAAAACTCAATCTAGGTGAGTTAAAACCAATTTCTGTGACTCTTTTGCTTGCTGATAGATCAATTAAAGTACCAAGAGGAATAGTAGAAGATGTGTTAGTTCAAGTCGATAAATTCATTTACCCAGTGGATTTTATCATCTTGGACACACAACCAGTGGAAGTAAGCAATTCAATTCCTGTTATTTTAGGGCGTCCATTTCTAGCTACTTCTAATGCTTTGATTAATTGTAGGAATGGAGTCATGAAGCTATCATTTGGGAACATGACATTAGAACTTAATCTTTTTAATATGTGCAAACAACCAAATGAAGAAGAAGATGAAGTTGATGAAGCCAATGTAATTGAATCTATTGTGGAAGATCACATCCAAAAAAGGAGTTCTTCTGACCCTTTGGAAATTTCTCTAGTGAATTCATTAGAATCAAGCATGGAACTAGAGTCTGATCTTTCTGATATATGCTCTTTATTGGATTGTGCACAGGTGATGGAAAAAGGCTCAAAATCAAGATTTGAAGAATTGGGGCAAATGAATGAAAGCAAGGAAGATGAAGCTCCCAAGCTAGAATTGAAGCCCTTACCTGAAGAGGTTCGTTCATTCTTAGGGCATGCTGGATTTTATAGGAGGTTCATAAGAAATTTCAGTGCTATATCTAAACCTCTTTGTAACCTCTTAATAAAAGATACTTCCTTTGAATGGACTCAAGAATGTCAAAATGCCTTTGATACATTAATTGGCTTTTAACAACTGCTCCAATTATGCAATCTCCTGATTGGTCCTTGCCTTTTGAATTGATGTGTGATGCAAGTGACTATGCCGTTGGTGCTGTCTTAGGACAAAGAAAAGAAGGTAAGCCTTATGTAATATACTATGCAAGTAGGACTTTAAATGATGCACAAATGAATTACACAACAACTGAGAAAGAACTACTTGCAGTAGTATTTGCATTGGACAAATTTCGATCTTATTTAATTGGCTCTCCAACAATTGTTTACACTGACCATGCAGCTGTGAGATATTTAATGACTAAACAGGATGCAAAACCTAGATTGATACGGTGGATCTTATTACTCCAATAATTCAACATCACAATAAAGGATAAGAAAGGAGCCGAAAATGTCATTGCTGATCATATTTCAAGACTAACGACAAAGACATTAATTGAAACTTCACCTATCAATGATTCTTTTCCTGATGAATTTTTATTTTCCGTTGCTACTGTACCTTGGTTTGCTAACATTGTAAATTTTCTTGCGACAGGGAAAATGCCACCTCATTGGAATGCTCAAGACAAAAGAAAATTTTTAACTGAGGTGAAAAATTTTTACTGGGATGACCCATATCTGTTCAAATATTGTCTAGACCAAATAATGAGAAGATGCATACCCGACAATGAGGTAAGTAGTGTCATTAACTTTTGTCATTCTGAAGCATGTGGAGGACATTTTTCATCTAGAAAAACAGTTGCTAAGATCTTACAATGTGGATTTTATTGGCCCACCTTATTTAAAGATGCACATGCATTTTGCAAAACGTGTGAAAATTGTCAAAAATTGGGATCCATTTCAAAAAGAAACATGATGCCTTTGAATCCCATTCTTGTTGTTGAAATCTTTGACTGTTGGGGTATTGATTTTATGGGACCCTTTCCACCATCATTTGGTTTTGTGTACATCCTTGTTGCAGTAGACTATGTTTCAAAATGGGTCGAGGCAATTCCATGTCGAAACAATGATCACAAAACAGTTGTCAAATTCTTGAAAGAGAATATCTTGAGTAGATTTGGAATTCCTCGAGCCATTATTAGTGATGGGGGTACACATTTTTGTAACAAACCATTTGAAACTTTAATGAAGAAATATGGAATAACCCATAAAATTTCTACACCTTATCACCCACAAACAAGTGGACAAGTTGAATTAGCTAATAGGGAGATAAAACAGATCTTAGAAAAAACGGTTAACCCAAATCGTAAAGATTGGTCTTTAAGACTTAATGATGCACTTTGGGCTTACCGAACTGCTTTCAAAACATCATTAGGAATGTCTCCTTATAGATTAGTTTATGGAAAACCTTGTCACTTGCCTGTGGAAATTGAGCATAAAGCTTATTGGGCCATTAAAACATTCAACACAAATTTCAATAATGCTTGCAAGTTACGTAAACTCCAACTGAGTGAACTTGAACTTGATGAACACTTAAATATGCATGTTTAATAAGAGTTTAGTTCATAATACTGCATTAATAGTGTCATTAAATTCCTCAACTTAAGCATATTTGTAGCATTTGCATCTTTGGAATTAATTTCTCTTAATTTTGGTTTTGTTGCAGGTTCGGTAAAATGGACATAACTTTCTATTTATAGACCAGAATGGTGTAAATCTTAATGTTTTGGAAATCTGATTCAATTATCTACAAGATTGCATTTCACAAGCATCATCAAATTCGGGCTCTTAATGGACCAAAATTGGGCTTGAAGTGAACCCATCTACAGGCTCGGCCCAGTCTGACCAGGCCTCTGTATTTGGACCGTATCTCTCAAAATACGTATCCAAATTGTGCAAATCAATATGTTCTAGAAAGCTGAGAGAAATATCTACAACTTTCATGAAGACATGTGATTAAAATTCACAACATTTCGATGTCAAAATTGATGGTCAAAGTCGGTGCCTAATGATCCCAATTGTCAAAGATATTTACAACTAATATTTGACAATTATGCCCTTGTAATTTGACAAGTTTGCCCCTGGATGTATCTATAAATAGAGGTGCCTTGTGACCCATTAGGGCATCTTGGCCTTGGCTGGAACATTTTGGCTTTGGCTAGGATCTTGTATTGTGTTTTGTGTGTTTATGTTATTAATGAATTTCCTTTTTCTTGCATTTTATTTTATTTCTATTATAATGTTCTTCTAATTTCTATTTTGCTAAGGTGAAAGGGTGAAACCCTTGATATGAGAATAAGGATTCTCTAACCCTTAATATGTGCTTAATAATCTTAATCTTATAATGTTTATTCAATATGATTTATATTTAATTTCTTAATCAATCTTGACACCACTCGTAAAGTGGAGGTCTTGATCCATTGTCGACAATCCTTGGCACATCAAATGCTTGGATCCTTTCTAGATGATGTATGGTTCTTCCTTACCGACACGAATCTAGTTAGGAACCTTGATTTGTTGTAGACATATGATGATTGGCACATTGGATGCTTGAACCCATTTACAAGAAGTGGTATAAATATTGGTAATGAAACAAATATAATTCATATAACTAAAATGGGCTAATTATCCTTATTCGAAATATCAAGGGCGGATCCCCTAACCTTAGCTCTCATTATTATTGTGTTAATTTCTCTTGTGTTTTAGTTATTCTTATTTATTAACTTGTTTCTTACTTTTACTTGTTGATATTATCTTGTCACCTCTTCGAGTCATCCATATCACATTTGCTTAGCTTATAATTTGTAACGCTTAAATTCCCTTCCTTGTGGATCGACCCCGGTCTTACCGGGTTTATTACTTCGACACTCCTATACTTGGGAGACAATCCTTTTTCGGATGTGTCAAGTTTTTGGCTCCGTTGCCGGGGAAGGTAAAAATTGGCGTGCAAAATTGTGTCTTCTCTTTTGTGTTTTGTTCTCTAAATATTATTAATGAATCATTTTCTTCTTGTAATTTATTTCTTTCTTGCATAATGTCTTACTAAATTCTCTCTTGCTAAGGTGAAAGGGTGAAACCCTTGATATAAGAATAAGGATTTCCTAACCCTTTGATATGTACTTAATAATCATAATCTTGTGTTGTTTATTTTATATGCTTTATATTTATTTTCTTAATCAATCTTGATGCCACTCGTAAAGTGGAGGTCTTGATCCATTGTAGACAATCTTTGGCAAATCAAATGCTTGGATCCTTTCTAGACGTTGTATGCTTCTTCCTTACTAATACAAGTCTAATTAGGAACCTTGATTTGTTGTAGACATATGATGATTGACACATCGGATGCTTGAACCCATTTACAAGAAGCGGTATAAATATTGGTAATGAAACAAATATAATTCATATAACTAAAATGGGTTTGAATTATCTCCCGATTGGAACCTCCTTGATGTGTCGATTCCAATTGAGTTATAATTGGGGTATTTATCATTATTTGATGTATCACAGGCGGATCCCCTAACGTTAGCTTTCATTATTATTGTGTTAATTCTTCATACTTGTATATTTTAAGTATTCTCATTTATTACTTATGATCTTATTATTTCATTTGCTATGGTAGGTTTCATCTTCAATTTTCATAGTTGGTTTTATCACCTTCTATTTTTGCTTTACATTTGAATGGTTAGTTGCACCACCTACCATCTTTACTTTTATTTGTTAATATTATCTCGTTATTTATTAGAATTATTTACATCATATTTGTTTACCCTTTAGTTTGTACCGCAAAATCTCCATTCTTGTGGATCTACCAAAGTCTTTACGAGTTTATTACTTCAACATTCCTATACTTGGAAGATAATACTTCAACATTCCTATACTTGGAAGTTACATGGTGATTCTATAGATATTGAATTTTTAAGGCTTGATGATGAAATGAAGATGAATGTCGAGTAATTAAAATAACCGAAGTGCTCTTGGAAGCTGAAGAGGAAAGGGGTGACAAGGAATTGGTAAAAGGTTTTGAAAACTGACATGTGAATTCAAAAAATAATAGAAATTAATCTAGAAGGAATCTATTGATAATTCATATGTCGTTGCGAAGCTACAAATGTCTAATTTTTATAACAATTTATGGATTGCAAATCAAAGTTGAACTTGAAAAGTTATGTGCGATTGAACTTGAAAGGTTGAACTTGAAAGGTCAGAAGGGACTACATTGTAAGGTGCGAAAAGAGGAAGGACCGAAGGGGGAGTAGTCGCCAGGCTATTGACTAACAGCCGTTGAAAGTTTGCCAACAGCCGCCTGGCTGTTGGTTCCCTAATTTTGGAATTTTTCATCTCAAACCTTCATTTTTTGGATTTTGCTTCCTTTTTCAAATCCAGCCCTCAACTATAAAAACGCCCCTTGGCTCACTTTTCAAGACACTGATATGAAGCTCAACATTCCTTTCTCCAAGGATTGCACGACTTTTTGGCATTCTCATGATCACGTCTTCCACTTCAATGGGCAAGAGCTATACCCCTTGTATAAGGAATTCTTCACTATTCTTGGTTGTCATTTATCTAGTTTTGAGAGTGACACATCCGAAAAAAGATTGTCTCCCAAGTATAGGAGTGTCGAAGTAATAAACCCAGTGAGTCCGGGGTCGATCCACGAGGAAGTGGATTTTAGCGCTACAAACTATAAGTAAGCAAATATGATGTGGATAATTCAAAGGGATGGCAAGATAATATCAACAAATATAAGTAAAGAACAGGTTCTTAAACAATAAATGAGAATAACACAAGAGAAATTTACACAATAATAATGAGGGCTAAGGTTAGGGGATCCGCCCTTGATATTTCAAATAAGGATAAGTAACCCATTTTAGTTATATGAATTATATTTGTTTCGTTACCAATATTTACACCACTACTTGTAAATGGGTTCAAGCATCCAGTGTGCCAATCACCATATGTCTACAAGAAATCAAGGTTCCTAACTAGATTCATGTCGGTAAGGAAGAACCATACGATATCTAGAAAGGATCCAAGCATTTGATGTGCCAAGGATTGTCGACAATGGATCAAGACCTCCACTTTACAAGTGGTGTCAAGATTGATTAAGAAAATAAATATAAATCGTATAAAATAAACAAAACAAGATTACGATTATTAAGCACATACCAAGGGGTAGAGAATCCTTATTCTCATATCAAGGGTTTCACCCTTTCACCTTAGCAAGAGAGAAATTAGAAAGACATTATAAGAGAAAGAAAAGAAATTGCAAGAAAAAGGAAATTCATTAATAACATTAAAACACAAGAGAGAAACACAATACAAGATCCCAGCCAAGGCCAAGATATTCCAGCCAAGGCCAAGATATTCTAGCCGAGGCCAAGATACCCTAATGGGTCACAAGGCACCTCTATTTATAGATACATCCAGGGGCAAACTTTCAAATTACAAGGGTATAATTGTCAAATATCAGTTATAAATATCTTTGACAATTGGGATCATTGACCATCAATTTTGACATTGAAATATTTCGAATTTTAATCACATGTCTTCATGAAAGTTGTAGATATTTCTCTCAGATTTCTATAACATATTGATTTACACAATTTGGATACGTATTTTGAGAGATACGGTCCAAATACTGAGGCTTGGTTAGACTGGGTCAAGACTGTAGATGGATTCACTTCAAGCCCAATTTTGGTCTACTAAGAGCCCGAATTGCACTCTCCTTGATTTTATCCAAATAAACAAACTCTTAACTAATTATTATTATTATTTTTTTTTTTCATGACTCATGTACCCTTCGGTCAAGATATCTATAAACCTTTTTTTTGTGCTTAGTCAACACATGACTATGGGGCTTATTAGAAAGAAGCCATATCGGTTCTAATATTTGTTAATGCTAACAACTTTAGGTAAGGGGCATTTATTCATTTTAATATTTTTTTTCTTTTTTTTTTTTGAAGGAATGCATCTTTAACCCATGTAGCGAGCCCTAGGCTAATGACTCCCAGACCAGTTGGTCTTAGGGCATTAGGTGTTAAGACACCCCTTCGAGCTTAACGACTCGGGTTGCCGATGCTTTATTTTTGCTTAGAAACTTGTGGATAGTGCAATGTTCAATCCCATTAAGCTTTCTCCTTAATCCATGTAGCGATATTTGGGCCAATAGCTCCCAAACCAGTTGGTCTTAGGGTATTAGGTGTTGAGGCACCCCTCGGGCTTAATTGCTCGAATTAAGGAGGCTACGGGACCAAACTTATCCACAATTGCTCTCTTCTTTTATTTTCACTTTTTTCACTTTTTTTTTAACTTTCCCTTTCCTTCATGTTGTTATCCTAAACAAAACAAAAGAACTCAATATTACAACATTTCATTTTGCCATCCACAATCATGCATCAAGGTATGTGTGTGTGTGTGAAGAAAGGTTCATTAATACTTGCTTAATGAGTACATAAGTACACAATTTTTAAATAATAAGGTTGTGAGAGTTCATAGATTTGAATAATTCAAAGTGAAATAAATAAGACCTCCTTGTTATAAAATTCAAAAATCAAGACTAAATAATATCAAGTTAGCTAAAATGAGTTCACAAGATCAAAATAAAATGACAAATTGGTTAGAATGGGTTTCAAGAGTCCAAACTGGCCTTCCCTACTCTGCCATTCCTGACCCAGAATGCGTCTCACGAGGATTTGAACTCCTTACACTGCACTCTGAATCTAATTACTAACTCGTTTTTTTTTTTGCAAGAAAAAAAAAAGAAAATTCAAGACACACTTATGTCTACTTTCTTTCCCCCCCCAACCAAATAGAACATTGTCCTCAATGTTTAAATGTAGAGAGATAAAGTATAGGGGACATTACCTAAAGCTTCTGTTATTCAAGAGAGATGACCTGAAAGACTCATAAAATAACATGCTAAAAATAAAATAAAATAAAATAAAGGACAAGAAAAAAATTACAAACGGAGATTCAGATCCAATTTGCACTTTTTGTTTTGCTCTCCTGCCCAATTAATTTGAGTACTAGCTGGGTCAGGTTCATGCTCAACTTCTTGTAATTTGTCAAGTAACTCACCAGCAGAAGTGGCAGAAACAAGGATCTTTTTCGCTGAATGAGGGATAAAATTTTGTTCCACAGCTAAAATCAACAAAACTTATCAAAGGATCAAAGAAATTTTTAACATTCAACAAACCTATGGGTTTTTGATTGAGATTTAGTTGGGCCCAAGAGGCAATTTGAAAAATTTCTTCAAGAGTGCCAAAGCCACCTGGTAAAGCAATAAAGGCATCTGAATTGATGAGCATATGTGCCATGCGTTCATGCATAGAGGAGACCTGTAACTCCGTCCCAACCGTTTTTCCAACGATGCTTTTTATGGCCAAAGCTTTAGGAATAACTCCTAAAACTTGACTACCTCCTACATGTGCAGCTGTTGACACATAACCCATTAACCCGAGGCTACCTCCCCCATAAACCACATGAATCTTTCTTTCAGCCAGTAGCCTACCAAGATAGTTTGCTACTTCTACAAACTCCTCACTTTTACCTGGTTGAGATCCGCAGAATACACATATCCTTTGGATTCGACGTTGTGAAGTTCCCTCCATGTCTATGCAACTCTCTAACTATGTGTGAGGAAGAGAATAAGAGATGTGGTATTTATGGAGTGCAAAAAGGTATGCTAATGATGACATCTAAATAGGTAGCTCGGCTACTTGTTGAAAAATTTGACAATAATGCATAGAAATTCAAAAGAAATGATGAAATAAGATACTATAAATGCACAAGTCAAAGAAAAGATACAAATTCAAAAATGACAGCTATAAGGCATTAAAATTCAAAAATAATGGCACGCATGCATATGTACAGGTAGTTGTGACTGTGGCTCACATCTTCCTCTGGTTTTACGTCCAGAAACGGCTTAAACACCTTCTATGAGTTGGGGATATGCTTTCCATCCAGTTTTCTTATAAACTGGCAAACAGGGTCGTTTTGAGTCAGATTCCCAAGACTATAGCGTTCCTGCTCCTCTCGAAATTGTGTCCACAAATTAAAAATTTCACGCTGCACAAGTCCACAAGAATGCGTCTCAAGAGTCGTTCGGATATCATACAAAGACTCCTTACTCAGTCCATTCTTGATGAACTGTAGTTTATCCTCTCGATTGTTAGACAAATATCCCAAGGAGCGGCAATGCTGGTTACAAGTCCATCTTGCACATGTGGGACAAACTTGTAACCTTTTCGCTCTTCGCTTTTTGGCATAAGAGCTTTTTCCCATACCTGGCATGTGAGACACAAGATTATCTGAAAATTCATAGGAAAATCAAACCTTGGCTTCAATTAACCATCTTACTTCAACAGGCATACCCTTACACATCAACATCCTTAGTCTTTCTACACGAGCTTTGTAAATTTTAAGCAAATCATTTGGAGGAAGATAGGGTAAATGTTTGTGCAGATTTGAGAGAATGGTGTCCATGCGAGAAAAAAAAAAGAAAATAAATGCAAGGTAAGCAACAGTTTTTAGGGAACTGAAAAACTGACTTTAAATGTCACGAAGTACCGTATCCGCCACTTGACCGGGAAAAATCAATCCTTAAAAAGAATCGATTAAAGCAATAGACTCTTCGTTTTGATCAAAATTTTCAAAGAATGGTTTTAACCGTTGTCCATTAACTTTAAACACATTACCATTCTTTGGGTTCTCAATTTCAACTGCTCCATGAGGGAAAACATTTTTAACAATAAAAGGCCCAGTCCAACGAGACCGAAGTTTACCAGGAAACAAATGCAATCTTGAATCATACAAAAGAACTTTTTGTGAAGGTTCAAAAGATTTTCTAACAATGGATTTGTCATGAAAAACCTTCATTTTTTCTTTCTAGATTTTAGAATTTTCATAAGCCTCATTCCTAATTTCTTCAAGTTCACTCAGTTGGAATTTACGTAATTTGGAAGCATCATTCAAATTTGTGTTGAATGTTTTAATGGCCCAATAAGCTTTATGCTCAATTTCCACAGGCAAGTGACAAGGTTTTTCATAAACTAGTCTATAAGGAGACATTCCTAATGATGTTTTAAAAGCAGTTCGGTAAGCCCAAAGTGCATCATTAAGTCTTAAAGACCAATCTTTACGATTTGGGTTAACCGTTTTTTCTAAGATCTGTTTTATCTCCCTATTAGCTAATTCAACTTGTCCACTTGTTTGTGGTGATAAGGTGTAGAAATTTTATGGGTTATTCCATATTTCTTCATTAAAGTTTCAAATGGTTTGTTACAAAAATGTGTACCCCCATCACTAATAATGGCTCGAGGAATTCCAAATCTACACAAGATATTCTCTTTCAAGAATTTGATAACTGTTTTGTGGTCATTGTTTCGACATGGAATTGCCTCGACCCATTTTGAAACATAGTCTACTGCAACAAGGATATACACAAAACCAAATGACGGTGGAAAGGGTCCCATAAAATCAATACCCCAACAATCAAAGATTTCAACAACAAGAATGGGATTCAAAGGCATCATGTTTCTTTTTGAAATGGATCCCAATTTTTGACAATTTTCACACGTTTTGCAAAATGCATGTGCATCTTTAAATAAGGTGGGCCAATAAAATCCACATTGTAAGATCTTAGCAGCTGTTTTTGTAGATGAAAAATATCCTCCACATGCTTCAAAATGACAAAAGTTAATGACACTACTTACCTCATTGTCGGGTATGCATCTTCTTATTATTTGGTCTGGACAATATTTGAACAGATATGGGTCATCCCAGTAAAAATTTTTCACCTCGATTAAAAATTTTCTTTTGTCTTGAGCATTCCAATGAGGTGGCATTTTTCCTGTTGCAAGAAAATTTACAATGTTAGCAAACCAAGGTATAGTAGCAACGGAAAATAAAAACTCATCAGGAAAAGAATCATTGATAGGTGAAGTTTCAATTAATGTCTCTGTCGTTAGTCTTGAAAGATGATCTGCAATGACATTTTCGGCTCCTTTCTTATCCTTTACTGTGATGTTAAATTCTTGGCGCAATAAGATCCACCGTATCAATCTAGGTTTTGCATCCTGTTTAGACATTAAATATCTCACAGCTCATGGTCAGTGTAAACAATTGTGGGAGAACCAATTAAATAAGAACGAAATTTGTCCAATGCAAATACTACTGCAAGTAGTTCTTTTTCAGTTGTTGTGTAATTCATTTGTGAATCATTTAAAGTCCTACTTGCATAGTATATTACGTAAGGCTTACCTTATTTTCTTTGTCCTAAGACAGCACCAACGGCATAGTCACTTGCATCACACATCAATTCAAAAGGCAAGGACCAATCAGGAGATTGCATAATTGGAGCAGTTGTTAAAAATCCAATTAGTGTATCAAAGGCATTTTGACATTCTTGAGTCCATTCAAAGGAAGTATCTTTTATTAAGAGGTTCCAAAGAGGTTTAGATATAGCACTGAAATTTCTTATGAACCTCCTATAAAATCCAGCATGCCCTAAGAATGAACGAACCTCTTTAACTGTTTTTGGTTGAGGCAAATGGGAAATTAATTCCACTTTTGCTTTATCCACTTCAATTCCTTTAGAAGACACCACATGACCTAAAACAATTCCCGAAGTGACCATATAATGACATTTTTCCCAATTCAAAATAAGACCTTTTTCTACACACTTTTTTAGGACTTTTTCTAAATTTTCAAGACAATTATCAAAAGAGTTTCCAAAGACAGTTACCCATATCCATTGAAAACTTCTAAACAATGCTCAAACCTATGTCACTGAAAATGCTTAACATGCATCTTGAAAAAGTGGCTGGGCATTACAAAGTCCAAAAGGCATTTTCTCCTAATGCAAAAAAAGTGCCGAGGGGCACGATAATATGTCTTTTCTTGGTACTTCGAGGCAAAATGAGAATTTGGATAAAGCCTGAGTATCCATTCAAGAAAGCAATTAAATAGTAGGGGTTTCCTGCTACTCTATTCAAGAATTTGTCAAGGAAAGGTAAAGGGAAATGGTCTTTGTATAGTGACAGCATTTAATTTTCTATAATCAATGAACAATCCTCCAATTAGATGAGGGACAAGAGTGGCAATGATTCCCCCCTTTCATTTTTAACAACTGTAATGCCAGATTTTTTAGGTACTACTTGTGTAGGGCTTACCCACTTACTATCAGAAATAGGATAGATAATTCTCACATCAAGTAGTTTAAGAACTTTAGCCCTAATGACCTCTTTCATGTGTGGATTTAATCTCCTTTGAGGTTGTTAAGATGTTTTGGCATTTTCCTCTAAATGTATTCTATGTGTGCAAATTAAAGGGTTAATGCCTTTTATATCTTTTAAAGTCCACCCAATTGCATTTTTATGCCTTTTAAGCACTTCTATCAACTTACCTTGTTGCTCGCATGTGAGGGATGAAGAAATTACCACCGGATATGTCTGATTCTCCCCAAGATATGCATATTTCAGTCCTTCAGGTAAGGGCTTCAATTCTATCTTGGGAGCTTCCTCTTCCTTGTTTTCATTCATTTGCTCCAATTCTTCAAATCTTGATTTTGAGCCTTTTTCCAACACCTGTGCACAATCCAGTAAAGAACACATATCAGAAAGATCATGTTCTAGTTCCATACTTGATTCTAACGAATTCACTAAACAAGTTTCCAAAGGGTCAGAAGAACTCCCTTTTGGATGTGATCTTCCACAATAGATTCGATTATATTAGCCTCCTCAATTTCATCTTCTTCTTTCATTTGGTTGTTTGCACATATTGAAAACATTAAGTTCAAATGTCATGTTCCCAAATGATAGCTTCATGACTCCATTCCTGCAATTAATCAAAGCATTAGAAGTAGCTAGAAATGGACGCCCTAAAATAACAGGAATTGAATTGCTTACTTCCACTGGTTGTGTGTCCAAGACGATAAAATCCACTGGGTAAATGAATTTATCGACTTGAACTAACACATCTTCTACTACTCCTCTTGGTACTTTAATTGATCTATCAGCAAGCAAAAGAGTCACAGAAGTCGGTTTTAACTCACCTAGATTGAGTTTCTGAAAAACCGAATATGGAAGCAAATTCACACTAGCACCAAGATCAAGTAAAGCTTGTTCAATTTTATGGTCTCTAATAACACATGAAATTGTAGGACAACCTGGATCCTTATATTTCACTGTATTATTGTTTTGAAGACTAGCACTTACTTGCTCGGCTAGAAAGGCCTTCTTTTTCACATTCAGTTTTCTTTTCACAGTGCACAAGTCTTTCAAAAATTTTGCATAAGAAGGTACCTGTTTGATCACATCAAGCAAGGGAATGTTAACCTTTACCTGTATGAAAATTTCAAAGATTTCAGAATTGTGAGTTGGCTTCTTTTGTGTAGCTAATGCTTGGGGAAATGGAGGCACACATGAGGATTTGGTTTCCTCTTCGCTAGGTGTTGGTTTGGCCACGTCTTCCTGTCCTTTAGAGATCGATTCTTCTTCTTTCTCACAAGGGTCAGGAATGTGTTTTTCAACAATCTTACCATTGCGAAGGGTCATGACTGACTTGGCAATATCAAAGTAATGGTTACTTGAACTTCCTGCATGTGAGTTAGATTGATCTTTGGGGTTTTGCAATGTTTGAGAAGGAAAATTTCCCTTCTCTTGAATGCTAAATGTAGATGCAAATTTTGCAAGAGTTTCTGACAAATTTGCTAATGTTTGAGCAGTTTGACTATGGAAAGTCTCTTGCTTTGTAATGAATGAATGCAATGTTTCTTCAAGGTCATTCCTAGGAGGAGGAGCATATGCATGATCATGAGAATTTTGAAATTGTTGTTGTGTTTGAAAAGGGGCTTGTGAAGATTGTGCATGATTATCATTTCTCCAACTAAGATTTGGGTGATTTCTCCAACGAGGATTGTAGGTTTGTGAATATCGATTGTGATTTGGCCTTTTGAAAGTGTTCAAGGCATTCGCTTGCTCATGGAGACATTCCCTAAAGGCAGGCAAAGTTGGGCAATCATCAGTAGAATGGTCATTGTCATCACAAATGTTACAGAAATTTTCTTGAATAGACTTCAATTGACCACTCTTTTTCATCCCTAAAGCCTCGACTTTTCTAGCTAGGGATGCAAATTTGGCTTGAAGGTCATGGTCTTCCCTAAGGTTGTAAATGCCTCTATTGGATGTCGAGGTTGGGGCCTTGCCTGGTACCTCATAGGTGCTAGCAGTGTCCCAATTTTGTGCCTTTTCTGCCAAGGAATCTAGGAAGTCAAGTGCTTCCTCAGGGTCTTTTTCTTTAAATTCTCCATTACACATTAACTCTACTAGTTGCCTATCTTGAGGTGTTAACCCTTCATAGAAGTGTGCAACTATTCTCCAAGTTTCAAACCCATGGTGAGGACAGGAATTAAGTAGTTCCTTATACCTATCCCAACATTGGTAAAAGGTTTCCCCTTGTTTTTTGAGAGAAATCAGAAATTTGTCACCCTTATTCTCATATCAAGGGGTAGAGAATCCTTATTCTCATATCAAGGGTTTCAATCTTTCACCTTAGCAAGAGAGAAATTAGAAAGACATTATAAGAGAAAGAAAAGAAAGTGCAAGAAAAAGGAAATTCATTAATAACATTAAAACACAAGAGAGAAACACAATACAAGATCCCAGCCAAGGCCAAGATATTCCAGCCAAGGCCAAGATATTCTAGCCGAGGCCAAGATACCCTAATGGGTCACAAGGCACCTCTATTTATAGATACATCCAGGGGCAAACTTGTCAAATTACAAGGGTATAATTGTCAAGTATCAGTTGTAAATATCTTTGACAATTGGGATCATTGGGCACTGACTTTGACCATCAATTTTGACATTGAAATATTGAGAATTTTAATCATATGTCTTCATGAAAGTTGTAGATATTTCTCTCAGAGTTCTAGAACATATTGATTTGCACAATTTGGATATGTATTTTGAGAGATACAGTCCAAATACTGAGGCCTGGTCAGACTGGGCCAAGACTGTAGATGGGTTCATTTCAAGCCCAATTTTGGTCTACTAAGAGCCCGAATTTGATGATGCTTGTGAAATACAATCTTGTAGACAATTGAATCAGCTTTCCAAAATATTAAGAATTACACCATTCTAATCTATAAATAGAGAGTTATGCCCATTGTACAGAACCTGTAACAAAACCAAAATTAAGAGGAAGTTAATTCCAAAGATGCAAAGACTACAAATATGCTTAAGTTGAGGAATTTAATGATACTATTAATGCAATATGATAAACTAAGCTCTTATTAAACATACATATTTAAGTGTTCATCAGAGAGCATCATTTTGCCAATTATTGAGACACCATCTAAGTCTGACCTTGCTGATTTCTTCAGTTCCACATTCTACCATGGGCATTCATACTAAATATATAGTAGAGTGACATTATCCACTATCATGCCTCTGCTTGAGATGATTAATGGGACATAGTTCGCCTAGCTACACTTGTTTTAGTTTTGCTTGCTTTCATAGTTTCTACTAGTTTCACCAGATGCTTTTGGTGACCTACATCTTGTGATTGTGATCCCTTATATGGGATTAAGGTCAACATTGGTGCTCTTGATTCTAACACAGGCATTAATTGGCTTGGACTGCATCAGGATTGATCCAAGTATTTTCTTTTCACCCTAACTTTGCCTAAGCTGCCCTTTCAGGTTTTAAATTTAGTGGGTTTGCTTTAACTTTTGCCTAAGTCACCCTTATAGGTTTTCAACTTAGCGGGTTTTTATTTCTTTTTCTATTTTTTTCAATGTCCTAATTTTTGCCTAAGCTGCCCTTTCAGGTTACTTAGCAGACTTTTCCTTTATTTTCCTTTTTCTTTTTTCTTTGTCCTAAGCTACCTTTTCAGGTTTTCGACTTAGTAGGCTTTTTCTTTTTTTCCTCATCTTTTTCAAATTTGGTTGTAGGAAAGGCTATCCATTCTAGCACCACCTGAGGGAGACATTTCCCATTACAACCCTCAACTTCATACAAGGAGGAGACTTCAGAGATAGGATTCATGGTTTGACTAGCTTTGAGTTCTTGCATATACTCAAATCCATTGGAACTATGCATGGTTAAGACTGGAGTATGTGATTGTCAAGACCTATATTGCATTCATGTCTTTGACAGTGATGCGTTCGAAACTAGCAAGTATACTAGTCGCACAAGTAATAAAGTGATAAGTAGATATCGTTCCCACGAGGATTGATTCTAATTGAATTTGTAATTCAAAAGCAACAACAGAATAAATGGGGGGTTTTGTTGATGGATTAATTAAATGAAATATTAATATAAATGCACAATAACACAACACAAAGTAAAATGGAGTGAAAAATCAATGAGAGACACTTGGTTAAGGGACCCTTCTCTACCACAAGATATGGATTTGCGAATTAATTGTAGAATTATCATCCAATTACACCATTGAAATTATCAACCGTAGATAACAACAAGCTCTGTTGTCCCAATCTTTCCTTACTTTGTTGTTAAACAAAACAGGCTCTTTATTTAATCTCTATCCATTAAACAACCTAGAACAAGCTCTCTAAATTTAATTCAATGGATGCATTACGATAAGAAAGATAGGTTGATCTAAGCAATAAACACACAAGCTCGGATTATTTAACTTAGGTTGTATTCTCCAATTGCAATCTCTGATCACAATTTTGCTACTAAGGATTAGAAATTCAAGACAATTACGGATCAAGATTTCTAGTCTAGCAATAGACAACAACCAGATTATATTCAGTTGGCCATTCGAAATACAATCCAGCAAGCAATCATAAGCATTAGATATAGGAAAATACAAGCAAATTCAATTAGAGAATTGGATAACAACTTCTTGCACAATCAACTTACAAAAACCATATCAGGGGCTTTGAAATCACCCTCAACCAATTCAGATTCAGTTACACATGTTTAAGAACGTGGTAAATACAATACAACATAGAGACATTCCAGAAAATAAAAGGGAAAGGAAAAACTTAGCAAATTTGATGTAATTCTCTTTGGATTGTAGTTCTTCCTCTTTCCAAGCTTCCTTTCTCCTTCAAGAACTCCAAGAGATGAAAGAATTCCAGAGCTTCAGCCTCCACCACGTTCTCCCTCTTCAAGTTATGAAATAAAACCCTAAAATGTGTTTAAATACTCTGCTACAGTAACGTGCTAAGTGTCCCGTATTATACATGCTACAGTGATGTGTGGAATTACATTTCTACACTTCTCACACTGTTTTGATTACAACTTTCGGTACACTGAATGGATTCATAAACCGTAAATTTCCCAAAAAGTAGACTTTGAGAGCTTTTCAACGGTATATGATATGTCATCGGGTTCATTGTATATCAATACAATAAAATCCGAGAAAATGGTTGACTAGCAGAGGTGAAAATGAAGGGTTTTACTCCATTTTTGTGCAAAGTTGCTCCAAAACTCCTACAAACTTCAAAACCACACAAAAACATAAAAATACCAAGGAATATAGCAAAGAAACATGGACGAATTGATATGAAAATGATATATAAATAGGCACTTATCAGACAGGTTTCACCCACAGTTCCTTTTATGATCCTACCAGACTACCTCAGTAGTATGGACTCAAGCAGAGGATCGTGACTTCATTGACTCGCTACCTAGAGCGTGTGAAGGATTCTTGGCCACGTTAGACTATTGAGAAGAATCTGTTCAAAGATCTTGACTTTGAGATAGATAACTAGTACAAGCGTTGGCTAACCTCCTAGGCTTCCATTCCTAATCCTGTTTCTTATGCTAGATAGTGTCACAAGCGACATGGCAAGCCTATTCATACTCTAGTGAAGAGACAGAGGTGACACTGATAGTATTACCGTTAGCTTAGATGTTAGATGCTTTCCTTTTTGTTATTATGCTTAATAATAAGATATTTCAAAGGCATATTTGCTTCTAAACAATTTTATTTCATCAATAAAAGTATAACTATTCGTTGAACTATATGCGCACAATAAGACAAGTCCTGTCATTAATCAGTCATTTCTAGTTTTCTGATTATTTATTTTTCTCTCACTTTCTTTTCTTGCTTTTTATCCTCACTTTCACACATAGTATCTCTTCAACTTATCCATATTGATGGGCCAAGTGAATTCATTCCCTTTCATGTCTAAACATATGATGACTCTATCAGAAATGACCTTTGTCACGATGGATGCTCCTTACCAGTTGGGTTAAACTATCCCCTCAAGTCAAATGCAAATGGTTTGACTTGTTTAAAGACCAACTCTCCTTCTTTAAACCTTCCTGCCCTTATTCTTTTGTTAAAGGCTCAAGCGATCTGCTTCTAGTACTATTGCATGTGATATATGGCCGTCATTCTCTTTTGATCAACCATGGCCAACTACTCGCATCTGTTTCAGATCCACTCTTCTTCAATAATATCTGCTTCTATCAACAACCTTACTGACTTCATTTCCATCTCAACTGGCAGGACTGCTTTCAATGCCATAAACCAATGAGAACGATGTCATGCCTATTGAGCTTATAAGTGTGGTTGGATATCACCACAATACAAACAACAATTTCTCTGTCCAATTTTTGTACGTCTATACTGTCTTGGCCAATATTTTTGATATTCTTACTGGCCACCTCTACTATTCCATCAGCTTGTGGCTGATATGGAGACGACTTATGATGCTCAATCTCGTACTTCTAGAACAAGGTTTCTGTCTCAGCCTTAAACTATACTCTATTATCAGTCACCATATTATATGGTACACCAAATCTATATATGATATTCTTCTTAATGAACTTTACCATCTGCTTTGCCACCAATTTACTGTAAGACTTAACTTCTATACATTTGGAGGAGTAGTTGATTGCCACTACCACAAACCGATGCCCATTAGAGGTTGATGATCTTATTTTACCCATTATATCAGTACTCCATGCAATAAAAGGCCATGGTGTTGCCATTTCTTGTAACTCTAAAGGCAGATGATCAAATTTTCAGTGATTTCGCATTAGTGACACCTCTTCACAAATTAGACATAGTCCATCTTCATGGTTAGCCAACAAAAGCCTTACCGCATGAGCTTCTTTGTCAACATTAGCCCATTCATTTGTGGCCCACATACACCACTATGGATTTCTTCTATAAGCCTTCTTACTTTTTCCTAAACAACATATCTTAACTATATCCCTTTTGACGTTTATTTGTACATCACTCCTCGATGATAAGTAAACTATTAGGCTAATCATTGAAGCACAATACTATCTTTCTCATTGGCGTCAACTTGAAAATTTCTATCTTCTAAGTATCTTTTTAGATCATAAAACCATGGCTTCTCATTTATCTCAACTTCCATTATTTGGGATTCCATATAATAAGGACACCAAGCTTGGGATATCACTATTGATCTCGCTAGCAACTCTTCGGTAATTATCCAAACAGATGCCAAAGTGGCTAAGGCGCCTACCACCTGATTCTCATTTCAAGGAAAATGGGTGAAGGTACTGATGAACACTTAAATATGTATGTTTAAAAAGAGCTTAGTTCATCATATTGCATTAATAGTGTCATTAAATTCCTCAACTTAAGCATATTTGTAGCATTTGCATCTTTGGAATTAATTCCCCTTAATTTTGGTTTTGTTACAGGTTCGGTAAAATGGGCATAACTATCTATTTATAGATCAGAATGGTGAAACTCTTAATGTTTTGGAAAGATGATTCAATTGTCTACAAGATTGCATTTCACAAGCATCATCAAATTCAGGCTCTTAGTGGACCAAATTTGGGCTTGAAGTGAACCCATCTACAGTCTCGGCCCAGTCTGACCAGGCCTTAGTATTTGGACTGTATCTCTCAAAATACGTATCCAAATTGTGCAAATCAATATGTTCTAGAAAGCTGAGAGAAATATCTACAACTTTCATGAAGACATGTGATTAAAATTCTCAACATTTCAATGTAAAAATTGATGGTCAAAGCTGGTGCCTAATGATCCCAATTGTCAAAGATATTTACAACTAATATTTGACAATTATGCCCTTGTAATTTGACAAGTTTGCCCCTGGATGTATCTATAAATAGAGGGGCCTTGTGACCCATTAGGGCATCTTGGCCTTAGCTGGAACATTTTGGCTTTGGCTAGGATCTTGTATTGTGTTTTTTGTGTTTATGTTATTAATGAATGTCCTTTTTCTTGCATTTTATTTTCTTTCTATTATAATGTTCTTCTAATTTCTCTCTTTCTAAGGTGAAAGGGCGAAACCTTTGATATTAGAGTAAGGATTCTCTAACCCTTTAATATGTGCTTAATTGTCATAATATTGTGTTGTTTATTTTATATGATTTATATTTATTTTCTTAATCAATCTTGACACCACTAGTAAAGTGGAGGTCTTGATCCATTGTCGACAATCCTTGGCACATCAAATGCTTGGATCCTTTCTAAATGTTGTATGGTTCTTCCTTACTGACACAAATCTAGTTAGGAACCTTGATTTGTTGTAGACATATGATGATTGGCACATTGGATGCTTGAACCCATTTACGAGAAGTGGTATAAATATTGGTAACGAAGCAAATGTAATTCATATAACTAAAATGGGTTGTTTATTCTTATTTGAATTATCAAGGGTGGATCCCCTAACCTTAGCTATCATTATTATTGTGTTAATTTCTTGCGTATTTTAATTATTCTCATCCATTGTTGATATTATCTTGTCATATCTTTGAATCATCATATCGTATTTGCTTAGCTTATAATTTGTAGCGCTAAAATCTCCTTCCTCATGGATCGACCCCGATCTCACCGGGTTTATTACTTCGACACTCCTATACTTGGGAGACAATCCTATTTTCGGATGTGTCAAGTTTTTGGCGCCGTTGCCGGGGAAGGTAAATATTGGTGTGCAAAATTGTAAGTATTCTCTTTTCTCATCTTAGATCTAAATTTTTTTTATTTTATTTTTTTTTAGTGTTCATCTTTTCCTCTCTTTTCTTCTCTCTTTCTTGCATGAAAATTTGGTCACGAACATCTAGTGGTAGACTTGTTAGAAAAACATCATCTTCCTTAGAAAACATGGCCGACAATCCAGTGGAAAGATTCAGGGATGAAGGGGACAACTGCTCCCAACAAAATGATCAAAACCAACGAAGAACCCTCAGAGACTACATGAATCCGGTAAGGACTAGTGCACCATCTTGTGTAGTTTCTCCTCCAGATTCAATCAATTTCAATTTCAAACCAGGTTTTATTCGACTTCTACCCACCTTTCATGGCCTTGATGTGGAAAACCCATATTCGCACTTAAAACACTTTGAAGAGGTATGTAACTCCTACAATGACTCAAATTATAGCATAAACACCATTAGATTAAAGCTTTTTCCTTTTTCTTTTAAAGATAAAGCTAGAACATGGCTACAAAATTTGAGGTCGAATTCCATTAGTTCATGGGATGAGATGAAACAACAATTTTTGAAAAAAAATTTTCCTACCCATAGAACAAATTTTCTTAAAAGACAAATTTCTGATTTCTCTCAAAAACATGGGGAAACCCTTTACCAATGTTGGGATAGGGATAAGGAACTACTTAATATCTGTCCTCACCATGGTTTTGAGACTTGGAGAGTAGTTGCATACTTCTATAAAGGGATAACAACTCAAGATAGGCAACTAGTGTGTTGACCCAGGTATGGCAACCCAGGAGGGGGGGTGAATTGGGTTTTTATTTATAAAAACGGATTTAGAAAACTTTTCCTGAAAGATCAAAATTATTTAACTCTTTCTTTGAGAATAAAGGTGAAGAAGATGAAAATAGAATGCAATCAAGAGAATAGTAATAAAGAACAATCACAAGTGCAAGTTAATATAAAGAGATAGGGATAGAGAGAGTGCAAACTCAATTTACGTGGTTCGGCAAACCTTGCCTACGTCCACGGGCTCCTAGCTCCACGAGCTAAGCTTTCCACTAAGTTGTAGAAATCTTTACAACTTGCTTGATGAACAACCTCACCAAGACTTTTTCCTTCAACTCTTGATAACACACACCAAGAGTTCTTCTTGATGAACAACCTCACCAAGGCAACTTTCTTCAACCCTCGATAACACCACACCAAAAGTTCTTCTTGATGAACAACCTCACCAAGGCAACTTCCTTCAACTCTTGATAACACCACACCAAGAGTTCTTCTTTATGAACAACCTCACCAAGGCAACTTCCTTCAACTCTTGATAACACCACACCAAGAGTTCTTCTTGATGAACAACCTCACCAAGGCAACTTCCTTTAACCCTTGATAACACCACACCAAGAGTTCTTCTTGATGAACAACCTCACCAAGGCAACTTCCTTCAACCCTTGATAACCCCACACCAAGAGTTCTTCTTGATGAACAACCTCACCAAGGCAACTTCCTTCAACCCTTGATAACACCACACCAAGAGTTCTTTTTGATGAACAAACTCACCAAGGCAACTTCCTTCAACTCTTGATAACACCACACCAAGAGTTCTTCTTGATGAACAAAATCACCAAGGCAACTTTCCTCAACTCTTGATAACACCACACCAAGAGTTCTTCTTGATGAACAACCTCACCAAGGAAAGAATTCTCTCAAGGATAACTTTATCCTTTACAAGTAGATCTCACTCTCACCACAATACAAGAACAAAGATAATTTTTACAACAAAAGTATAACTCTCTTCAAAGAGTAGATAAAGAATATAAAAGCTCTCTAGACTTGATATTTCTCTTGTTTTTTTCTTGATAGATGCTTCTCTTGCTCTTCTCTTTTCTTGCTGAATTCATGGGAGAAGGGCTCCTTTTATAGGCAAATGAGATGAACTTAATCAAGTGAAGACACCAACTCCAAATTTTCTGCCCACCATAAAAATCGTAATGTTGTCTGCCATTTTTGTCAATGTTCTGTTTGAAATTTGAAAATATACAAAACATAAAAGATTTGAACATTTGAATACGCTTTCCAACGCATCAAGAATCAAGGCATTTGGATATTTGTATCTCAAGATATGGCCAAAACACCATTCAGTGCTCATGTGACTTGATTTTTCCTTCTTGTGTCAGTCCACCAAATTGAATGATAATTCTGTCAACCTTCCGTTTGAAATTTGAATTTATTCAAAACATAAAAGATCTGCATATTTGAATAATATTTCCAAAACATTAAAAATCAAAGTATTTGAATATCTCTATCTTAAGATATGGCCAAAACACCATTCGGTGCTCATGTGAGTTGATTTTTCTTCTCTGTATCAGTATACCAAATTACATGTCAATTATGTCAGCCTTCCATTTGAAATTTGAATTTCTTCAAAACATATGAAATGTGCCTTATTAAGTCCTCTTTCCAATGCCATAAGAATCAAGTTATTTTGATTTTTCTAACTCAAGATATGTCTAAAAGAGTATTTAGTGCTCATGTCAGCTGCTTCCATTTGTCTTTCAATTTGCATGATGATTTGGACAACCTTACACTTGAAATTTGAATTTCTTTAAAACATATGAAATGTTATAAATTGAGAAGCTTTCCGAAGGCTCAAGAATCACATCAGTTGGACATCTGTAGAGAAATATATGACCAATTGATTGAACATTGCTCATGTGTCACATTCCTTGAATCAATCCTTGTTCTTAAACTTTGGTGCCTTTAACATGTAGTATTCTCCTTAGCTTCAACACTTCATTTTAATAAGCCTCTTCTTGATTTTACAATTATTTCAATGATCTTACTCTTGCACATAAATAAACATGTTAGTAAATCTCAATTAATCAATGTGTATTGTTATCATCAAAATTATCATGTAGCCTTAGGGCTAACAATCTCCCCCTTTTTGATGATGACAAACCATTGATTGCTTTCAAATAATATCTAAAATAAAGAATGAAAATAAAATCAAGAATAAACACAAAAAAAATGGCACTTGTTATGAATATAAGCAATCCAACTATTTCTCCCCCTTTTGTTATCATTAAAAAGATGTAATCAAATTAACTACTCCCCCTAAATATATTCTCCCCCTTAACATATGCTACCATTCAAAGATCATCATATTAAAGCAAAATTAAGACATATTCAACATGCCTAATTATCTTCTAATTATGCAAAATCTATCTTGACTAAGGATTTTAGTCATATTTGGGTCTAGGGACTAATTCCCAAACTTGATTTCTTTCAATTTGGTTCAATTCTTCTTGCATAGCCAAAATCCAACTTTCGTCATTTTCGGCTTCTTTAAAAGATTTTGGTTTAAATTAAGAGACAAATACAAAATGATTATAAAAGTTCTCAAAAGAAGATCTAGTTCTCATACCTTGTTATGGTTCACCAATAATGAGATCATTAGGGTGAGCTTTTGCGTACCTTCATTCATTTGGTAATTCTTGGAAAGAATCAATTACTTCCTCAAGCTTTTCTTGTTGAAGTTGTAATTCATCTTGGCTCTTTTCATTAAGCCTTGATTCCTTGATTTGCCTTTCTACCTCAACAATATCATCATCTAAATTCTTTGAAGAAATAACATTAGTTTCATCAAATTCAACATGCATAGATTCTTCAATAGTAAGAGTCTTTTTGTTAAAACTCTATATGCTTTACTATGGTTGGAGTAGCCAACAAAAATTCCAACATCGACTTTTGCATCAAATTTTCCAAGGTTATCCTTGGTGTTTAAAACAAAACATTTACATCCAAAAACTTTAAAAAATCCAATGTTGGGTTTTCTCACTTTCCAAAGTTCATAAGGAGTTTTCTTTATTAAAGCTCTAATATGGACTCTATTGATTATAAAGCATGCGGTATTAACGGCTTCGGTCCAAAAATATTTTGGCGAATTATTTTCAAGTAATATGGTCCTAGCCATTTCTTAGATAGTCCTATTTTTGCTCTCAACAACACTATTTTGTTATGGAGTTCTAGGTGCGGAAAAATTATGTTCAAAACTATTTTCATCACAAAGATTTTCAAATGCAACATTGTCTACTTCACCACCATGATCACTCCTAATGGACACAATAGAATACCCTTTTTTATTTTGGACTCTTTTTGCAAATTTTGAAAAAGCTTGTATGGCCTCATTTTTAGTTTTCAAGAATAATCATCCACAATAACAAAAACATAATACTTTCCACCAAGGCTTTGAGTTATTGATAGTCCAAATAAATCTAAATGAAGTAATTATGGAGGTTTATTAGTTGAAATAAATTTCTTTTGTTAAAAAAAATTCTCACTTGTTTTTCAAATTGACAAGCATCACAAATCTTATCATTTTCAAATTTTATTTTTGGAAGACCATCAACTAAATCATTTTTAGAAATTTTTGAAATTGTGTCCATGCTAGCATGACCTAACCTTCTATGCCATAACCAAGCATCATGTTTAACAATGAAACAATTTTCTACGTGATCATTAACATCAATATCAATTGTATAAATATTACCACATCTATTACCAACAAATAATGTCTTATTGTTACTAACATTCTTAATCACACATCTATTAGGCTCAAAAGTAACAAAATATCCCTTGTCACACAATTGACTAATGCTAATCCAATCATGTTATAAACCATGAACAAGCAAAATATCTTTAATAATAGGTGAAGAAGGGTTACCAATATCACCATGTCCGATTACCCTTCCTTTGGCCTTATCATCGAAGGTCACATATCCTCCTTTCTTCATGATTAATCTTGAGAACTTTGAGGCATCTCCGGTCATATGTCTTGAGCATCCACTATTTAAGTACCACTTGTGTTTGCCACTCCTTTGTTTCTACAATCAACATTAAAAGAGCGACTTTTTGGTACCTAAATGTTCTTGGGTCCTTGGGGGTTAGTTATGGTCCTTTTTGGAACCCATATTTGTTTCAAATTAGGATTTCTCTTAACATAGCAAGAATGCACTTTGTGTCCTTTTCTTCCACAACAAGTACATGAATGATTAGGATTATTCCTAGAAGATGCATGAACAAAATAGTTTTTAAAATACTTTTGATTTTTTTTAGTTTTATATCCTAATCCTCTTTTATCAAAAACACACATTTGGTTTTGTAACATAGAATTCAATTTTTTTGTGCTTTTTGTAAAACTATCAACAATATTTCTTAAGTCATTATTTTTCTTTTTCAAAATAACATTTTCTTTCTCCAATTTATCAAAATCCTTTTGTTTTAAAATCTCATTTTCAGTTTTTAAAAAATGTATTTGACTTTCCAAACTTTCAAAATCTTTTTGTTTTAAGATTTCATTTTCATTTTCTAAAGCTTCATTTATTTCCACCAACTCTTCTAATTGAGATAACATGATTTTTTACTTCTTTTTGAAAGCATTGATTTTTGAATTTTGTTTATCAACTTGCACATGTAAATTTTGGAATGCTTCAAGTAATTCATCATATGAAAGCTTAGGATCATGGTTTAGAATACTTATCTCATTTTCTTTTAAAGCCATGAAGCACATGTTTGCTACTTTGCAATCTTCTTCTTCATTCTCCTTCAAGGTAATTTCATGAGTCATGAGAGAACACATAAGTTCTTCGAATGGTAGTTTGGTGAGGTCCTTTGCTTCTTGAATTGCCGTCACCTTTGACTCCCAAGATTTTGGTAGACACTTAAGAATCTTTCTCGCCATTTCAACATTAGAATAAGATTTACCAAGAGATTTCAAACTATTAATAATATCCGTAAATCTAGTAAACATTTCAGAAATTGATTCATCCGCTTTCATCTTAAAAAGCTCATAACTATGAACTAGCATACTAATTTTGGATTCTTTAACTTGACTAGTTCCTTCATGAGTTATTTCAAGTGTGTGCCATATTTCTTGTGCCGTGGAACAAGTAGATATTCTATTAAACTCATTTCTATCTAGAGCACAATACAACACATTCATAGCTTTAGCATTCAAACTCAATTTCTTTTTATCATCTTCACTAAACTCTTTAGGTTCTTTAAGCATGCATTTTCCATTTTCAATTTTGGTAAGAACAAAAGATCCTTCCAAAACAATAGACCACAAATCATAATCAAAAGATTTCAAGAAAATACTCATTCTATTTTTCCAATAATAGTAATCACTTCCATTAAAAAATGGAGGTCTAGAGATAGAAAGTCCCTCAACATATGAAGTTGAATTAAAAGTTGCCATAGCTCAAAAATCGGTTAAGATTTAAAAAATTGAGCAACCTTGCTCTGATACCACTTGTTGACCCAGGTATGGCAACCCCAGAGGGGGGGTGAATTGGTTTTTTATTTATCAAAACGGATTTAGAAAACTTTTCTTGAAAGATCAAAATTATTTAACTCTTTCTTTGAGAATAAAGGTGAAGAAGATGAAAATATAATGCAATCAAGAGAATGGAAATAAAGAACAATCACAAGTGCAAGTTAATATAAAGAGATAGGGATAGAGAGAGTGCAAACTCAATTTACGTGGTTCGGCAAACCTTGCCTACGTCCACGGGCTCCTAGCTCCACGAGCTAGACTTTCCACTAAGTTGTAGAAATCTTTACAACTTGCTTGATTAACAACCTTACAAAGACTTTTTCCTTCAACTCTTGATAACACCGCACCAAGAGTTCTTCTTGATGAACAACCTCACCAAGGCAACTTCCTTCAACTCTTGATAACACCACACCAAGAGTTCTTCTTGATGAACAAACTCACCAAGGCAACTTCCTTCAACTCTTGATAGCACCACACCAAGAGTTCTTCTTGATGAACAAACTCACCAAGGCAACTTCCCTCAACTCTTGATAACACCACACCAAGAGTTCTTCTTGATGAACAAACTCACCAAGGCAACTTCCTTCAATTCTTGATAACACCACACCTAGAGTTCTTTTTGTCTGCCATTTTTATCAATGTTCTGTTTGAAATTTGAAAATCTACAAAACATAGAAGATTTGAAGATTTGAATAAGCTTTCCAACGCATCAAGAATCAAGTCATTTGGATATTTGTATCTCAAGATATGGCCAAAACACCATTCAGTGCTCATGTGACTTGATTTTTCTTTCTTGTGTCAGTCCACCAAATTGAATGATAATTCTGTCAACCTTCCGTTTGAAATTTGAATTTATTCAAAACATAAAAGATCTGCATATTTAAATAAGCTTTCCAAAACATTAAGAATCAAAGTATTTGAGTATCTCTATCTTAAGACATCGCCAAAACACCATTCGGTGCTCATGTGAGTTGATTTTTCTTCTCTATGTCAGTCCACCGAATTGCATGTCAATTATGTCAGCCTTCCATTTGAAATTTGAATTTCTTCAAAACATATGAAATGTGCCTCATTAAGTCCTCTTTCCAATGCCATAATAATCAAGATATTTTGATTTTTCTAACTCAAGATATGTCCAAAAGAGTATTCAGTGCTCATGTCAGCTGCTTCCATTTGCCTTTCAACTTGCATGATGATTTGGACAACCTTACACTTGAAATTTGAATTTATTTAAAACATATGAAATGTTATAGATTGAGTAAGCTTTCTAAAGGCTTAAGAATCACATCAGTTGGACATCTGTAGAGAAATATATGACCAATTGATTGAATATTGCTCATGTGTCACATTTCCTTGAATCAAACATTGTCTTAAACTTTGGTGCCTTTAACATGTAGTCTTCTCCTTAGCTTCAACACTTCATTTTAATAAGCCTTTTCTTGATTTTACAATTATTTCAATGATCTTACTCTTGCACATAAATAAACATGTTAGTAAATCACAATGAATCAATGTATATTGTTATCATCAAAATTATCATGTAGCCTTAGGGCTAACATAGTGGAATTAATGTGTAATGGAGAATTTAAAGAAAAAGACCCTGAGGAAGCACTTGACTTCCTAGATTCTTTGGCAGAAAAGGCACAAAATTGGGACACTGCTGGCACCTATGAGGTGCCAAGCAAGGCCCAAACCTCGACATCCAATAGAGGTATTTACAACCTTAGGGAAGACCATGACCTTCAAGCCGAATATGCATCCCTAGCTAGAAAAGTTGAGGCTTTAGAAATGAAAAAGAGTGGTCAATTGAATTATATTCCAGAAAATGTTTGTAACATTTGTGATGAAAATGACCATTTTACTGATGATTGCCCAACTTTGCCTGCCTTTAGGGAATGTGTCTATGAACAAGTCAATGCCTTGAACACTTTCAAAAGGCCAAATCACAATCCATACTCACAAACCTACAATCCTGGTTGGAGAAATCATCCAAATTTCAGTTGGAAAAATGACAATCATGCACAATCATCACAAGTCCCCTTTCAAGCACAACAAAATTTTCAAATTTCTCATGATCATGCATATGCTCCTCTTCCTAGGAATGACCTTCAAGAAACATTGCACTCATTCATTACAAAGCAAGAGACTTTCAATAGCCAAACTGCTCAAACATTAGCAAATTTGTTAGAAACTCTTGCAAAATTTGCATCTACATTTAGCATCCAAGAGAAGGGAAAATTTCCTTCTCAAACGTTGCAAAACCTCAAAGATCAATCTAATGCTAATGTAGGGAGTTCAAGTAACCATCATTTTGACCAAGCCAAATCAGTCATGACCCTTCGCAATGGTAAGGTTGTTGAAAAACATATTCCTGACCTTTATGAGAAAGAAGAAGAATCAATCTCTAAAGGACAGGACGAGGTTGCCAAACCAACACCTAGCAAAGAGGAAACCAAATCCTCATCTGTGCCTCCATTTCCTCAAGCATTAGCTACACAAAAGAAGCCAACTCACAATTCTGAAATCTTTGAAATTTTCAAACAGGTAAAGGTCAACATTCCTTTGCTTGATGTGATCAAACAGGTACCTTCTTATGCAAAATTTTTGAAAGACTTGTGCACTGTGAAAAGAAAACTGAATGTGAAAAAGAAGGCCTTTCTAGCCGAGCAAGTAAGTGCTATTCTTCAAAATAATAATACAGTGAAATATAAGGATCCGGGTTGTCCTACAATTTTATGTGTTATTGGAGACTATAAAATTGAACAAGCTTTACTTGATCTTGGTGCTAGTGCGAATTTGCTTCCATATTCGGTTTTTCAGAAACTCAATCTAAGTGAGTTAAAACCGACTTCTGTGACTCTTTTGCTTGTTGATAGATCAACTAAAGTACCAAGAGGAGTAGTAGAAGATGTGTTAGTTCAAGTCGATAAATTCATTTACCCAGTGGATTTTATTGTCTTGGACACACAACCAGTGGAAGTATGTAATTCAATTCCTGTCATTTTAGGGCGTCCATTTCTAGCTACCTCTAATGCTTTGATTAATTGCAGGAATGGAGTCATGAAGCTATCGTTTGGGAACATGACATTGGAACTTAATGTTTTCAATATGTGCAAACAACCACATGAAGAAGAAGATGAAATTGAGGAGGCTAATATGATCGAATCTATTGTGGAAGATCACATCCAAAAAGGGAGTTCTTCTGATCCTTTGGAAACTTGTTTAGTGAATTCGTTAGAATCAAGTATGGAACTAGAACATGATCTTTCTAATATGTGTTCTTTACTGGATTGTGCACAGGTGTTGGAAAAAGGATCAAAATCAAGATTTGAAGAATTGGGGCAAACGAATGAAAACAAAGAAGAGGAAGCTCCCAAGTTAGAATTGAAGCCCTTACCTGAAGGACTGAAATATGCATATCTTGGGGAGAATCAGACATATCCGGTGGTAATTTCTTCATCCCTCACATGCGAGCAACAAGGTAAGTTGATAGAAGTGCTTAAAAGGCATAAAAATGCAATTGGGTGGACTTTAAAAGATATAAAAGGCATTAACCCTTTAATTTGCACACATAGAATACATTTAGAGGAAAATGCCAAAACATCTCAACAACCTCAAAGGAGATTAAATTCACACATGAAAGAGGTCATTAGGGCTGAAGTTCTCAAACTACTTGATGTGGGAATTATCTATCATATTTCTGATAGTAAGTGAGTAAGCCCTACACAAGTAGTACCTAAAAAATCTGGCATTACAGTTGTTAAAAATGAAAAGGGGGAATCATTGCCAACTCGTGTCTCATCTTGTTGGAGGATGTGCATTGATTATAGAAAATTAAATGCTGTCACTAGAAAAGACCATTTTCCCTTACCTTTCCTTGACCAAATTCTTGAAAGAGTAGCAGGAAACCCCTACTACTGCTTTCTTGATGGATACTCAGGCTATTATCAAATTCCCATTGCACTTGAAGACCAAGAAAAGACCACATTCACGTGCCCCTTTGGCACTTTTGCATTTAGGAGAATGCCTTTTGGACTTTGTAATGCCCCAGCCACTTTTCAAAGATGCATGTTAAGCATTTTCAGTGACATGGTTGAGCATTGTTTAGAAGTTTTCATGGATGATTTAACTGTCTTTGGAAACTCTTTTGATAATTGTCTTGAAAATTTAGAAAAAGTCCTAAAAAGGTGTGTAGAAAAAGGTCTTATTTTGAATTGGGAAAAATGTCATTATATGGTCACTTCGGGAATTGTTTTAGGTCATGTGGTGTCTTCTAAAGGAATTGAAGTGGATAAAGCAAAAGTGGAATTAATTTCTCATTTGCCTCCACCAAAAACAGTTAAAGAGATTTGTTCATTCTTAGGGCATGCTGGATTTTATAGGAGGTTCATAAGAAATTTCAGTGCTATATCTAAACCTCTTTGTAACCTCTTAATAAAAGATACTTCATTTGAATGGACTCAAGAATGTCAAAATGCTTTGATACACTAATTGGACTTTTAACAACTGCTCCAATTATGCAATCTCCTGATTGGTCCTTACCTTTTGAATTGATGTGTGATGCAAGTGACTATGCCGTTGGTGCTGTCTTAGGACAAAGAAAAGAAGGTAAGCCTTATGTGATATACTATGCAAGTAGGACTTTAAATGATGCACAAATGAATTACACAACAACTGAAAAATAACTACTTGCAGTAGTATTTGCATTGGACAAATTTCGTTCTTATTTAATTGGTTCTCCCACAATTGTTTACACTGACCATGCAGCTGTGAGATATTTAATGTCTAAACAGGATGCAAAACCTAGATTGATACGGTGGATCTTATTGCTCCAAGAATTTAACATTACAATAAAGGATAAGAAAGGAGCCGAAAATGTCGTTGCAGATCATCTTTCAAGACTAACGACAGAGACACTAATTGAAACTTCACCTATCAATGATTCTTTTCCTGATGAGTTTTTATTTTCCGTTGCTACTATACCTTGGTTTGCTAACATTGTAAATTTTCTTGCAACAGAAAAAATGCCACCTCATTGGAATGCTCAAGACAAAAGGAAATTTTTAACCGAGGTGAAAAATTTTTATTGGGATGACCCATATCTTTTCAAATATTGTCCGGACCAAATAATAAGAAGATGCATACCCGACAATGAGGTAAGTAGTGTCATTAACTTTTGTCATTCTGAAGCATGTGGAGGACATTTTTCATCTAGAAAAACACCTGCTAAAATCTTGCAATGTGGATTTTATTGGCCGACCTTATTTAAAGATGCACATGCATTTTCCAAAACGTGTGAAAATTGTCAAAAATTGGGATCCATTTCAAAAAGAAACATGATGCCTTTGAATCCCATTCTTGTTGTTGAAATCTTTGATTGTTGGGGTATTGATTTTATGGGACCCTTTCCACCGTCATTTGGTTTTGTGTATATCCTTGTTGCAGTAGACTATGTTTCAAAATGGGTCGAGGCAATTCCATGTCGAAACAATGACCAGAAAACAGTTGTCAAATTCTTGAAGGAGAATATCTTAAGTAGATTTGGAATTCCTCGAGCCATTATTAGTGATGGGGGTACACATTTTTGTAACAAACCATTTGAAACTTTAATGAAGAAATATGGAATAACCCATAAAATTTCTACACCTTATCACCCACAAACAAGTGGACAAGTTGAATTAGCTAATAGGGAGATAAAACAGATCTTAGAAAAAACGGTTAACCCAAATCGTAAAGATTGGTCTTTAAGACTTAATGATGCACTTTGGGCTTACCGAACTGCTTTCAAAACATCATTGGGAATGTCTCCTTATAGATTAGTTTATGGAAAACCTTGTCACTTGCCGGTGGAAATTGAACATAAAGCTTATTGGGCCATTAAAACATTTAACACAAACTTGAATGATGCTTGCAAGTTACGAAAAATCCAACTGAGTGAACTTGAAGAAATCAAGAATGAGGCTTATGAAAATTCTGAAATCTACAAAGAAAAAATGAAGGTTTTTCATGACAAATTTATTATTAGAAAATCTTTTGAACCTTCACAAAAAGTTCTTTTGTATGATTCAAGGTTGCATTTATTTCCTGGTAAACTTCGGTCACGTTGGACTGGGCCTTTCATTGTTAAAAATGTTTTCCCTCATGGAGCAGTTGAAATTGAGAACCCAAAGAATGGTCATGTGTTTAAAGTTAATGGACAACGGTTAAAACCATTCTTTGAAAATTTTGACCAAAATAAAGAGTCCAATTCTTTAGTCGATCCTTTTTAGGGATTGATTTTTCCCGGTCAAGTGGCGGATACGGTACTCCGTGACTATTAAAGTCGGTTTTTCAGTTCCCTAAAAACTGTTGCTCACCTTGCATTCAATTTCTTTTCTTTTCTCGCATTTTCACATGGACACCATTCTTTCAAATCTACACAAACATTTTCCCTCTCTTCCTCCAAATGATTTGCTTAAAATTTACAAAGCTCGCGCAGAATGAATAAGGATGTTGATGCATAAGGGTATGCCCGTTGAAGTAAGATGGTTAATTGAAGCCAAGGTTCGATTTTCTTATGAATTTTCAGATAATCTTGTTTCTCACATGCCAGGTATGGGAAAAAGCTCTTACGCCAAAAAGCAAAGAGCGAAAAGGTTAAAAGTTTGTCCCAGATGTGCAAGATGGACTTGTAACCAGTGTTGCCGCTCCTTAGGATATTTGTCTAACAATCGAGAGGATAAACTACAATTCATCAAGAATGGACTGAGTAAGGAGTCTTTAGATGATATCCGAACGACTCTTGAGATGCATTCTTGTGGACTTGTGCAGCGTGAAATTTTTAATTTGTGGACACAATTCTGAGATGAGCAGGAACGCTATAGTCTTGGGAATCTGACTCAAAACGACCCTGTTTGCCAGTTTATAAGAAAACTGGATGGGAAGCATATCCCCAACTCATAGAAGGTGTTTAAGCCGTTTCTGGACGTAAAACCAGAGGAAGATGTGAGCCACAGTCACAACTACCTGTACATATGCATGGGTGCCATCATTTTTGAATTTTAATACCTCATAGCTGTCATTTTTTAATTTGTATTTTTTGTCTGACTTATGGTGTCTTATTTCATCATCTTTTGAATTTTTATGCATTATTGTCAACTTTTTCAACAAACAACTGAGCTACCTAGATAGATATCATCATTAGCATAACTTTTTGCAGTCCATAAATACCACATGTCTTGTTCTCTTCTTCACACATAGTTAGAGTGTTGCATAGACATGGAGGGAACTTCACAACGTCGAATCCAAAGGATATGTGTATTCTGCGGATCTTGACCGGGTAAAAGTGAGGATTTTGTAGAAGTAGCAAACTATCTTGGTAGGCTACTAGCTGAAAGAAAGATTCATGTGGTTTATGGGGGAGGTAGCCTCGGGTTAATGGGTTGTGTGTCAACAGCCGCACATTTAGGAGGTAGTCAAGTTTTAGGAATTATTCCTAGAGCTTTGGCCATAGAAAGCATCGTTGGAAAAACGGTTGGGACAGAGTTACAGGTCTCCTCTATGCATGAACGCATGGCACATATACTCATCAATTCAGATGCCTTTATTGCTTTACCAGGTGGCTTTGGCACTCTTGAAGAAATTTTTCAAATTGCCTCTTGGGCCCAACTGAATCTCCATCAAAAACCCATAGGTTTGTTGAATGTTTAAAATTTCTTTGATCCTTTGATAAGTTTTGTTGATGCAGCTGTGGAACAAAATTTTATCCCTCATTCCGCGAGAAAGATCCTTGTTTCTGCCACTTCTGCTGGTGAGTTACTTGACAAATTACAAGAAGTTGAGTATGAACCTGACCCAGCTAGTTCTCAAATTAATTGGGTAGGAGGGCAAAACAAAAAGTGCAAATTGGATCTGAATCTCCGTTTGTAATTTTTTTCTTGTCCTTATTTTATTTTTAGTATTTTATTTTATGAGTCTTTCAGGTCATCTCTCTTGAATAACAGAAGCTTCAGGTAATGTCTCTTATACTTTATCTCTCTACATTTAAACATTGAGGACAATGTTTCATTTTGTTGGGAGGGAAGGATATTAGAAATAAGTGTGTCTTGAATTTTCTTTTTCTTAAAAAAAAACCGAGTTAGTAATTAGATTCAGAGTGCGGCGTAAGAAGTTTAAATCCTCTCGAGACGCATTCTGGGTCAGGAATGGCAGAGTAAGGAGGACCAGTTTGAACTCTTGAAACCCATTCTAACCAATTTATCATTTTATTTTGATTTTGTGAACTCATTTTAGCTAACTTGATATTATTTAGTCTTGATTTTTGAATTTTATAACAAGGAGGTCTTATTCATTTCACTTTGAATTATTCAAATCTATGAACTCTCACAACCTCATCATTTAATAAACAATGTGCTTATGTGCTCATTAAGCAAGTATTGTTGAACCTTTCTTCACACACACACATACCTTGATGCATGATTGTGGGCGGCGAAATGAAATATTGCAATATTTGAGTTCTTTTGTTTTGTTTAGGATAACAATAAAAGGAATGGGAAAGTTAAAAAAAATGAATGAAAAAATGAAAAATAAAAGCAAAAAAAAAAAAGGAAGAGAAAGCAATTGTGGATAAGTTTGGTCTCGTAGCCTCCTTAATACGGGCAATTAAGCCCGAGGGGTGCCTCAACACCTAATACCCTAAGACCAACTAGTTTGGGAGCTATTGGCCCAAAGCTCGCTACATGGATTAAGGAGAAAGCTTAATGGGATTGAACATTGCACTATCCACAAGTTTTTAAGCAAAAATAAAGCATCGGCAACCCGAGTTGTTAAGCTCGAAGGGTTGTCTTAACACCTAATGCCCTAAGGCCAACTGGTCTGGGAGTCATTAGCCTAAGGCTCATTACATGGGTTAAAGATGCATTCCTTCAAAAAAAAAAAAAAGAGAAAAAAAAATATATATATATAAAATGAATAAATGCCCCTTACCTAAGGTTGTTAGCCTTAACAAATATTAGAACCGATGTGGCTTCTTTCTAATAAGCCCTATAGTCATGTGTTGACTGAGCACAAAAAGAAGGTTTATAGATATCTTGACCGAAGGGTACATGAGTCATAAATAATAATAATAATAATAATAATAATAATTGGTTGAGAGTTTGTTTATTTGGATAAAGTCAAGGAGAGTGCAATAATGACCACCTTGGATATAAAATTCTATAAATCACTTCTAAATAATAACGCTTTAATTGCTAGTGACTAGCAATAAGCTGGTTGGGGGGTGTGATGAACACTTAAATATGCATGTTTAATAAGAGTTTAGTTCATCATATTGCATTAATAGTGTCATTAAATTCCTCAACTTAAGCATATTTGTAGCATTTGCATCTTTTGAATTAATTTATCTTAATTTTGGTTTTGTTACAGGTTCGGTAAAATGGGCATAACTCTCTATTTATAGATCAGAATGGTGCAATTCTTAATGTTTTGGAAAGCTGATTTAATTGTCTACAAGATTGCATTTCACAAGCATCATCAAATTCGGGTTGTTAGTGGACCAAGGGCTTGAAGTGAACCCATTTACAGTCTCGGCCCAGTCTGACCAGGCCTCAGTATTTGGACCGTATCTCTCAAAATACGTATCCAAATTGTGTAAATCAATATGTTCTAGAAAGCTGAGAGAAATATCTACAACTTTTATGAAGATATGTGATTAAAATTCACAACATTTCGATGTCAAAATTGATGGTCAAATTCGGTGCCTAATGATCCTAATTGTCAAAGATATTTACAACTAATATTTGACAATTATGCCCTTGTAATTTGACAAGTTTGCCCCTGGATGTATCTATAAATAGAGGTTCCTTGTGACCCATTGGGGCATCTGGGCCTTGGCTGGAACATTTTGGCTTTGGCTAGGATCTTGTATTGTGTTTTGTGTGTTTATGTTATTAATGAATTTCCTTTTTCTTGCATTTTATTTTCTTTCCATTATAATGTTCTTTTAATTTCTCTTTTGCTAAGGTGAAAGGGTGAAACCCTTGATATGAGAATAAGGATTCTCTAACCCTTAATATGTGCTTAATAATCTTAATCTTATAATGATTATTCAATATGATTTATATTTAATTTCTTAATCAATCTTGACACCACTAGTAAAGTGGAGGTCTTGATCCATTGTCGACAATCCTTGGCAAATCAAATGCTTGGATCCTTTCTAGATGTCGTATGGTTCTTCCTTACCGACAAAAATCTAGTTAGGAACCTTGATTTGTTATAGACATATGATGATTAGCACATTGGATGCTTGAACCCATTTACAAGAAGTGGTATAAATATTGGTAACGAAGCAAATATAATTCATATAACTAAAATGGGTTGTTTATCCTTATTTGAATTATCAAGGGCGGATCCCCTAACTTTAGCTATCATTATTATTGTGTTAATTTCTTGCGTATTTTAATTATTCTCATCTATTGTTCATATTATCTTGTCATATCTTTGAATCATCATATCGTATTTGCTTAGCTTATAATTTGTAGCGCTAAAATCTCCTTCCTCGTGGATCGACCCCGGTCTCACCGGGTTTTATTACTCGACACTCCTATACTTGGAGACAATCCTATTTTGGGAGTGTTAGGTACACTACTTGTACTGGTGCGTTCGAAAACTAGCAAGTATTACTAGTCGCACAAGTAATAAAGTGCTAAGTAAGATATCGTTCCCACGAGGATTGATTCTAATTGAATTTGTTATTTCCAGCAACAATAAACTAAACAGGGGGGATTTTTGTTGAATGCTTTACTCAATGAAATAAGAATGCAAGTAAAGAATAACAAAACAGAAAGTAAATTTGAATGAAAAATCAATGGGAGAAAGCTGGTTAAGGGATCCTTCTCTACCACAAGATATGGATTTGCGAATTAATTGTAGAATTGTAATCTAATTACAGCATTGAAGTTATCAACCGTAGATAATAACAAGCTCTATTACCCCAATCTTTCCTTACTTTGTTTTTAAATAAAACAAGCTCTTTATTTAATCTCTATCCATTAAACAACCTAGAACAAGCTCTCTGAGTTTAATTCAATGGATGCATTATGATAAGAAAGATAGGTTGAGCTAAGCAATAAACACACAAGCTCGGATTATTTAACTTAGGTTATATTCTCCAATTGTAATCTCTGATCACAATTTTGCTACTAATGATTAGAAATTCAGGACAATTACGGATCAAGATTTCTAGTCTAGCAATAAATCACAACCAGATTATATTCAGTTGGCCACTCAAATACAATCAGCAAGCAATCATAAGCATTAAATATGGGAGAATACAAGCAACTTCAATTAGAGAATTGGATAACAATTCCTTACACAATCACCTTACAAAAACCATATCAGGGGCTTTGAAATCACCCTCAACCAATTCAGATTCAGTTACACATGTTTATGAACGTGGTAACTACAATACAACATGGAGACATTCCAGAAAATGAAAGGGAAGGGAAAAACTTAGCAAATTTGATGTAATTCTCTTTGGATTGTAGTTCTTCCTCTTTCCAAGCTTCCTTCTCCTTCAAGAACTCCAGGAGATGAAAGAATTCCAGAGCTGCAGCCTCCACCACGTTCTTCCCTCTTCAAGTTGTCAAAATAAAACCCTAAAATGTGTTTAAATACTCTGCTACAGTGACTTGCTACAGTGCCCCGTATTATACATGCTACAGTGATTGTGGAATTATATTTCTATACATCTCACACTGTTTTGATTACAACTTTTGGTACACTGAATGGATTTATAAACCGTAAATTTCTCCAAAAAATAGACTTCGAGAGCTTCCAACGGTATATAATATGTCATCGGGTTCATTGTATATCAATACAATTAAATCCGAGAAGATGGTTGACTAGCAGAGGTGAAAATGAAGGGTTGTACTCCATTTTTGTGCAAGTTGCTCCAAAACTCCTACAAACATCAAAACCACACAAAAACATAAAAATACCAAGGAAAATAGCAAAGAAACATGGACGAATTGATATAAAAGTAATACATAAATAGACACCTATCAAATTCCCCACACTTAGACTTTGCTAGTCCTCGAGCAACTAAAATGATACGAAACAAAACTAAACCGAAACAGAATCAAAGAAAAATTAAAACACACAAATGCTTCAACTTGCAAATAGGCCTCAAAGATTGTACTTAATTATAACCCAAGGAAAACTTCAAAATAGTGCAATTGATCAAGAATTTCATCTCAAAGATTAGTTTCGCTATACTTCAATTCCTCTAGTGTGTGTGTGTAGAGCCATTCTCACCTAATCACTTGTAACCCAGATGAGATTATGAATAAAAATGAATCATATTTAATATTGAAGATGTGTGTATAAATGAACTCCATAGGCCTGTTTTTCAAGTCACTCTCCACTAATGTAGACATGCAAAACACTAAGGATCAAGTAGGACTTTATTAAGCTTGTAACATTTGGCTTGGGTGAAGGTATGATCAAGGATAATAATTTGGCTCAAATCACCCACAAACACATAAATCATTCAAGATTATGTGGAGCTCAACCCTTATAACACAACTTATTTCAATTCACCAGGTTACTCCCCCAAACTTATTTAGAACACTCAATCTTTTTTTTTTCGTAGAAAACAAAAGAAAACTACACCCTCACACTTTGTTGTTTCATTCTTTTTAAGAACATTAAGGGTATAGATCTCTTATTCTTCTTCTTTTGTTCTTTTTTTTTTCTTCTTTTTTCTTTTTTTTTCTTTTTTTTATTACACTTCCCCTCCCCCACACTTAAACAAAACATTGTCCTCAATGTGTAAGTACGTGGACGATAAGTACAGATTGGCTTTTTTTTTCTTTTTTTCTTTTTTTTTTACAA
Source organism: Boswellia sacra (assembly GCA_013180625.2). Classification (NCBI taxonomy): domain Eukaryota; kingdom Viridiplantae; phylum Streptophyta; class Magnoliopsida; order Sapindales; family Burseraceae; genus Boswellia; species Boswellia sacra. The sequence goes on along the minus strand of SNVD02011284.1, from coordinate 6,966 downwards.
ACATAATAGAACTCACTTGCATTGCTCATGACACATCCCAACCTCATCTAACTTCCCAAAACCAGAACATAGCTCAGAATTTAATTATGAATGATCTACATGCTCATAGGTAAGGGATAAACTGTTTGGAACAAATTCATTTGAGGTTAGGCAATCTTTTAGTGAGTTAACAAAGAAAAAGGCTTACAGAGGCTCAAAGGGGTAACTAGGGATCAATTTCAGTCAAGGTTGGCTATTAAGGCTCAAACGGTCCAAAGATGGCCTAATCATTTCCCCAATGTTGCACAGTCTAGGATTTCGCCTCGAGTGACCATCAAACAAGTTCTAGAATTCATTGAAATCTGAAGAAACATTTAAATTACATAAACTTTCTCGAAGTGAACAAAGAACTCAGTGATAATAGCTCAGTGCTCAATGTTGCGCAAGGAATCAAAAGCAAAGCGAAAACCAATAAACATTTCAAGCACACAGATCCATGCATCATTTACATTTTCCAAGAGTTATTCTTAATTCAATCATTATCTTATCATCGACACACAAAATGCAAGAAAAGAGGTACGTGGCGTTGTTACACCTGAGTCAAGATTGTATATTTCAACACTCCTTAGGACCAGTAGCCCGCAGACTTAAGGTTTCCAGCCTATATACCTTTATTATGAAAGAACAAAACAAGAAACAAGACACTTCAAACAACATGAAATAAACAAACTACAGATTTATTGAGAGAGAATGCGTTTCAAGAGTTAAGAAAAACCCCTATTCTGCCATTCTCAGGTTTTTCCACAATGTTTTTTTTTTTTCGAATCGAAACTGATAAAGACAAAAAACACACAACAACTCGAAATTACATAAAATTAAACTTACTGAGAAAATAATAAAGTCCAAAAAATCAGCAAACACAAACAAGTCAGTTAGAATGGGTCTAAAAAGTTTAGAAGTTAGTCTCCTTATTCAGCCATTATGGATTAAAGAAATCCAGAATGCGTTTCAAGAGAACTTGAACTTTTTAAGCCACCACTCTAAAAGCCAAGATTAGAAAATATTTCCTGGGGTAAAAGAAACAACCTCCATGAAAAAAATGTCAACTCAAATCAAAACACAATAAAGAGAAAGCAAACGAAAATGAAGCAAACCAGCAGATAGAGATTACAGATGGAGCGTTAAATCCAGTTTACGCCTCTTATTGCCTTCTCCAAGTTATCCAGTAATCAATAGTTATGAGCTGTTTTGATCAGGCGAATAGACGAATTCTTGTAGTATGTCAATTAACTCCCCTGCCGTGGAAGCTGTAACAAGGATTTGCCTCGCTGATGGTGAGATAAAATTTTTTTCTACAGCTTGATCAAGAAAAGACAACAAACCATCAAAAAGTTATTGACATTTAACAAACCAATGGGTTTTTTATGGATGTTTAGCTGTGCCCAAGAGGTGATTTGAAATATAATGTGCCATAACCACCGGGTAAAGCTATAAATGCATCGGACTTGACAACCATATGTGCAATACGCTCATGCATGCTAGAGACTTGTAACTCTTCCCCGATTGTGTTGCCTACGATATCTCGCAAAGCTAATGGTTTAGGGATAATGCCGAGAACTTTACTTCCTCCCAAGGATGCAGCTGTCGACACACACCCCATTAACCAAAGACTACCCCCTCCATAAATCAAATGAATACCCCTCGCAGCTAATGTCCTACCAAGATCAAGAGCTGCTGTTGTAAACTTTCCATCTTTACCAAATTGCGATCCACAAAATACGCATATATTTTGGAATCGCCAAATTGGTGTTTTCTCCATTTCTACAAGTGCTCTAATCTTGTGTAAGACACGTTAGATATTATGCTTTTCAATTGCAAGACAGGTTATGGAATGACATATGAAAATATGCAGAATGTATATATACACCCATAAAACTCTCAAATTTTGACACATGGGGACATACTTTCGGTGGGGGTTGATCGATGCAGATTTATCGCCCCAAGATTTGAAAAAATGAGATATGCTTTCGGCGAGGTTTGACAAAACCTACACACTTGTCTCCCACGTGAAGCATGGAAAATGGAGATAAACTTTCGGTGGAGGTTGACAAAACCTCCACACTTGTCTCCCACGTGTAGCATGAAAAGTAAAGATATACTTTCGGCGGAGGTTGACAAAACCTCCACACTTGTCTTCCATGTGTGCTTATATCATGGTGATGCCTGTCTCTTATACACATCTAGATGTGTATAAGAGACAGGTCATATGGTTTCTCAAAAAGAAAACTTGAAATTAAAACAAACAAAATCAAAAAACAACAACAACACAAAAACAACATTGATAATCAGATCAAACGAAACAAGAAAAAAAAATTCGACAACAACAACACACATACAAATATACAAGTAGTTGTGATTGTGGCTCACATCTTCCTCTGGTTTTACGTCCAGTAACGGCTGAAACGCCTTCTATGAGTCGGGGATTTGCTTCCCATCCAGTTTTATTATAAACTGGCAAACAAGGTCGTTTTTAGTCAGATTCCCTAGACTATAACACTGCAATTCATCACGAAATTGCGTCCATAAATTAAGCAATTCACGCTGAACAAGTCCACAAGAATGTGACTCGAGAGTTAACAAAACATTATCCAGCGACTCATTACTCAAACCATTCTTAATAAATGAAAGTTTATCTTCTCTGTTTCTAGACACAAAACCTAATGAACGACAAGTCTGGTTACAATTCCATCTAGCACATTTATAACATACTTGTAACCTTTTCGCTCTTCGCCTCTTGGCGTAGTAGCTCTTTCCTAGACCCGGCATGTATTTTGCGAGATTAATGTCCGGCTCACCGGACAATCTCACCTTGGCTTCGATAAGCCATCGGATATCCGCAGGCAGATTTAAGAGCATCAATACCCAAAGTCTAGTCATCCGTACTTATAAATTTTAAACACAACATTTTGAGGAAGTGAAGGAAAATATTTATGAAGGTTCGACAAAAAGATATCGGCATCCATTGAAGAGGAGAAAAGAAGAGATATTACCGATAATGCGATTGAGTTTGTTTTTCTCCAAGATATGCACGTTTCAAACCTTTGGCGAATGACTTCAACTTCCGTTTGGATGTTTCCACAAGCTGCTGCACAAATGAGCTCAAAGTACAGAGTAATCAAATTGAACAAAAGAAAGGAAAGGAAAAGAGCAGAAACGAAACTAAATACACATAAAAGAGATAACAACACAATAGCAAACAAAAGTCAAAAACAAGTAGAAAAATATAAAAAACAAATAAGACAGATGGCAAAGAGAGATAAAACCTGATCAATTTGATGGCCTACGAAAGGAATCTCCTCGAGACACAAAAATCGATCATTATTACCTTATTTTATTTTTCTTTTCTTTTCTTTTTTTTATTTTTCAAAAACATTGGGTTGCCTTCCAATAAGCGCTTGGTTTAACGTCCTCAGCCCGACGTTGGTTCCATCATGGGAGGATCCAATTTCTGTTGTGCTTCTCTAATGGGATTGGATCCCTCTTCTAACAAGATACGGTCAATGCATATGGATGGGCCTTGGATTTCAACAATTGTCCACTCAATAGCTATTTTGTGATCTGTAAGTATTCGGACGAGTTTATCTTCTTGCATTCGTGCAAGGCCCATTTCCATTGTAACTCGCAAAGTATCATTCTAACCCAAGAATCCATAATTCAAATGATCTGGAAGTGACTTAAGCTCCAAGGTATTGGCTTTCATCACAGAAGGAAGAAGTTTCTCATTAGATAAAGGCAGTTCAATGTACGAAACATCATACCTATTTGTGGTGATAGCTATAGTCTCATCCAAGCTTGTCACAGCTTCCTCCACTTCTTTAGACACTTGTATCAGCTTTCTTGGTTCTTTGAAAACTTTCTATCCTTATGTGTTCACTAATGGCAACATCCACTCCATTCTTGCGAGTTAACTCAAAACATTGTTGTGGCAAATAATCAATAACATCAACTGCAAAAACAGAATGTAAGTCATTAGAGTACCTCATTTCCTCAAAAATATAAAACATATCACCTTGCCATCAAACTCTATGGTCAAAGTGCCATAATGAACATCAATCTTGATTCTAGCAGTTTTCGAGAATGGCCTCCCTAAAAGAATCGGTGTTGGATTAGGAGATGTCTCATCCTATATTTCAAGAACATAACAGTCTGCTGGGAAAATCAATTGATTCACCTGCACAAGCACATCTTCCACAACTCTTTTGGTATAAGCATTAAAACGATAAGCAATTTGAATGGTAATACCAATTTCCGCAAAAGGTCCAAGATTTAAAGAAGCATAAATAGAATATGGCATGATGTTAATAGATGCCTTCTAAAATGAAATAACTCTTTCAAACTTGGTTCTTACCAAAGGTTGCAGTGCATGGTAACGTACCTGGATCTTTGCACTTTTGGAGGAATTTTCCTTTGCAATACAGCTAAAACATCTTCCCCCACACTTACTTTCTCAGTTCCTTTTAACTTTCTTTTGCTGGTGCATAACTCCTTGAGACATTTTGTATAATGAGGTACTTGCTCGATAGCATCCAGAAGTGGTATATTTAACTCGATTTTGTGAGAAGTTTCCAGGATTTCTTGTTCTTGTTCCTCCTTCGATTTTGCAAATCTACTAGGAAAAAGTGGAGGAGAAACATATGAAGGAATGGGAGTTATAGGATTTACTGAGAAGTCAGTGTTTTGTTCATGGTGAAAGTGGTGTCATCTTCTTCATCAGTTTGTGATTCTTTGGCCAAGGAATTCTAATTTGGCTCGTCATTTTGCAAAGTTACGGCCACAAGAATCGCTCTTGGATGAGCATCGTGACAAGATAATTTCTGAGCCCTTGGCCCCGGAAATTTGCTCAGGCGTAGTAGCCAAAATTGTCCCATTTGATTTGCGAGGTTTGGTTTTGTATACTTGCCCCAGTTTCCTGCTGGAATTGCATTGTGTTAGTGGCAAGTGCATTAACAATATCCTAGAGTGACATACCTGAGTTTTCTGGAGCTGGTTGTGGTGCTGGTTGTGGCATTGGTGGTGGTTGCATTTGAAATGGTTGCTGCAATCTAGGTTGATTAAAACCTTGTGGCCGATTTGGTATGGCATTTGGGATAATTGGTTGATGATTCCAGTAATTAAAATTAGGGTGATCTCCCCATCCGGCATTATAAGTATTAGAGAAGGGATCATACCATTGCCTTGGTTGTCCTGGAAATCCACCCATGGCATTGGCTCGTTCCATATATTCTTCTTGTAGGAGATATGCAGAAATCTTATGCATATGGTAGAATATACCCCATATGCATAAGATTTCTGCATATCTCCTACAGCCATGATTTCCACAAGAGAAGTTAGCTCAGAAAGTTGTTGTTCAATGTTCTGAGTGCTTACCTCATTTACACTCCAATGTAATTGTGGCTCAAATCGGCTACTGAATTGTTGGAAGTTTAATGCCATGTCGCCTAAACACAAACAATCAGAAAAGAAAAACAAACAAAAATAGGAATTAACAATATAAACAAAACAACAAATCGATTAGAAAATCAATCCCCGGCAACGGCGCCAAAAACTTGATGCGTTCGAAACTAGCAAGTATACTAGTCGCACAAGTTATAAAGTGATACGTAAGATATCGTTCCCACGAGGATTGATTCTAATTGAATTTGTTATTTCCAACAACAATAAACTAAACAGGGGGATTTTTGTTGAATGATTTACTAAATGAAATAAGAATGCAAGTAAAGAATAACAAAACAGAAAGTAAATTTGAATGAAAAATCAATGGGAGAAAGATGGTTAAGGGATCCTTCTCTACCACAAGATATGGATTTGCGAATTAATTGTAGAATTGTCATCTAATTACAGCATTGAAGTTATCAAACGTAGATAATAATAAGCTCTATTACCCCAATCTTTCCTTACTTTGTTGTTAAATAAAACAAGCTCTTTATTTAATCTCTATTCATTAAACAACCTAGAACAAGCTCTCTGAGTTTAATTCAATGGATGCATTATGATAAGAAAGATAGGTTGATCTAAGCAATAAACAAACAAGCTCGGATTATTTAACTTAGGTTATATTCTCCAATTGTAATCTCTGATCACAATTTTGCTACTAATGATTAGAAATTCACGACAATTACGGATCAAGATTTCTAGTCTAGCAATAAATCACAACCAGATTATATTCAGTTGGCCACTCAAATACAATCAGCAAGCACTCATAAGCAATAAATATGGGAGAATACAAGCAACTTCAATTAGAGAATTGGATAACAATTCCTTACCCAATCAACTTACAAAAACCATATCAGGGGCTTTGAAATCACCCTCAACCAATTCAGATTCAGTTACACATGTTTAAGAACGTGGTAAATACAATACAAATGGAGACATTCCAGAAAATGAAAGGGAAGGGAAAAACTTAGCAAATTTGATGTAATTCTCTTTGGATTGTAGTTCTTCCTCTTTCCAGGCTTCCTTTCTCCTTCAAGAACTCCAAGAGATGAAAGAATTCCAGAGCTTCAGCCTCCACCACGTTCTCCCCTCTTCAAGTTATGAAAATAAAACCATAAAATGTGTTTAAATACTCTGCTACAGTAAGATGCTACAGTGTCCCGTATTATACATGCTACAGTGATTTGTGGAATTACATTTCTATACTTCTCACACTGTTTTGATTACAAATTTTGGTACACTGAATGGATTTATAAACCGTAAATTTCTCCAGAAAATAGACTTCGAGAGCTTTCCAACGGTATATAACATGTCGTCGGGTTCATTGTATATAAATACAATTAAATCCGAGAAGATCACTGACTAGCAGAGGTGAAAATGAAGGGTTTTACTCCATTTTTGTGCAAGTTGCTCCAAAACTCCTACAAAATCAAAACCACACAAAATCATAAAAATACCAAGGAATATAGCAAAGAAACATGGACAAATTGATAT